>JANTPZ010094894.1:0-40365 GCA_025593235.1 Vachellia pachyceras | reverse complement strand
AGATAGTGAACATGACCCCGTTAGATCTCACTCAATAACTTCAATTATCACTATCCAAATGCAACACAGCCTATATCACGATAATGCAACACAGTCTATGTCATGAGAAAATGGATAACCACTAACCTTTTCAAAGCGGCATCTAGATCAGCTTCTTCTTTGTAGTTGAAAGCCTCATCAAAACCAAACTTACTCTTGAGCAGATCAACCTGCGTTATGAAGTTCATAGTGCATAGTAATGATGTAATCACATGAATGCTACAAAACTTGTGAATAAACCATGTGGTTTAAAATCTTAGTACTGTTGCATTTTTCACACAAGTGTACTTCTGTGATTTTGCAATCAGAGGCTAGACTGCCTTATAATTAACTACAAAAGTCAATTGCTTCAGTGATCTTTATTCTTCTGTTTTTAGCTAGGCACTAAGTGTATTCTGTGTCAAAGATAAAGACTAATTTCCCTCATGGCATGAAGAGCTAAAAATAAATCTTGCTCAACTAGGTTTGCTCTATATTCTAAGTTGCATATATTAAGAAAATTAATTATATTAGTTATTTATAAAAATTGTTCGCTGCTTTCCCTGAAATACTACATCTTGATGGAAATCCCCTTAATATATGTAATCAATAGGATAACTTTTAAGAAAAAATTGTAAATCTAGGAAATAAAGTAGATTGAAGTATTACATTAAAGATCAGAATAAACTCCACAAATAGCTCTTACATTTAATACAGGAGGGAGTATTTACTTACCTTGTCTTTGCTTCCTGCACTTCCAACAACATAGCAACCCATGGACTTGGCAAATTGGCCAACAAGCTGACCTACAGCTCCAGATGCAGCTGATACAAATACTGTCTCCCCTTTCTTTGGGGCACAGATCTCATAAAATCCTGCATAAGCAGTCATACCAGGCATACCTGCATGTAATGCTTATGAATTATTATGGTTCTTGGTGGAGCTTTAAGTGAACATGCAAAAACAAACATAAAACAAAGATAAGAAATGGTCTTTGCACATCTATTCTACTTCTACTTCCACTCATCAAATGTCAATTCATTATGAAACAATAAAAGGTTCCGCTATATTTAACATCCTAAAGTATTATGAGATACATTCAGCACCAAATAATACTTCAGAGTGCTAGATGTACTAAAAATATTTTAAAGTGATAAATGTAACTGAAAAAATACTTCAGGATGTTGAATGCATCAAAAAAGACTTAAGAGTATTGATCATGCTAAATATTTCAGGATGATACATGTACACCAAAATACTTTAGAATGCTGGATGGACATAAGAAAATGGTTCAAAGTGTTGGATGTTTATAATAGCATAACCATATCTAACTAGTTCCTCTGTGTATGTCTTCAAAAGATAAATGCAGATGATGCTAGTCTTTTGAGTGAGGTCACAGACATCGATAAGAATTGTGAATGTTGTGTAACAGTAATAATTCTTTATATCCACAAATCAACATCACATGATGGGGTTTTTTTTGGAAGAATCTTGTACACATTATACCAAAGAATCTAATATCAAATGAATAAAAAAACTGCACCTAAGTTAAGTCCTTTGTTTTCTCTCACAATATCAGCAAAATTTATTATAAGGATGGCAGCCATTAGGCCATTCTTGGGCTTTCAGTTGTACAAAATACAAATCTCTCCATCTCCAACAGAAGCACAGACATCAACGAAAAATAAATAATAATAACAATAAGCCTTGTCCCATTAGGTGGGTTGGCTAAATAGACATGAAGATCCAGATATATGGATATAATGTTAACTAAAAGATCTGATTCAATAACTTCATTGAGTGTCTCTTCAGTGCTCCTATTCGCTCAATGAAAAATAAAAAGAGGGAAGAAAAATGGCGAGCACATATGTTGCATGGCTACATGTACAGAGAAGAACAAAGAAAGCATACCAAGTATGCCAGTATAATAGGAAAGACGCAGATCTGTATGTTGTATCTTAAACAGTGACTCTGGTGAATCGATCACACTGTATTCTTCCCACCCAGTTATTCCCCATACTAGATCACCTTTTCTGAAGTTTTGATTCTTAGAATCAATAACTTCTGAAACTCCAAATCCGCTTATCGGCTATCAGATTCCAACAACAAAAGAAACAATATCATTAGCTACACACACTTAACAAGAATGCAACTTAAACCAAGAGAGGTTAAGAACTAAAACCGTTCACTCTTAACATGGTTTCATTTCATGTTACGTAGAAACATGGAGAGAACAGTACTACATAGCATAAGAAGTATATAAACAGAACATACGACAGAATAAATAGAATACGGTAATATGGTAATCTTCAAAATTTAAAAATATAGGAAGAATTTCATTATTGCCGACAGAAAACTACCGTACAAGGGTTTTAGGATAAACAATTTCAAGGTCATACGGATTAAGAACAATAATCTAAGAGAAAGGGTGAAGATGAGAGAGTACGGACCGAACCAGGCTGGAAGGAATCGACGTATGAAGGGAGCAATTGTTTGGCCATACGGTTTCGCATGTAGGGATCGCAAGAAAGATAGAGATTCTTCACTAAGACGCCAATGGAACCTTCTGGAAGCTTCGCATCGACAGAGGAAGTGGTGAGGATCATGTCAGACTCCTTGGGAAAGCCAGAGACGAAGTCCTTGAATATGACCTGCTTGTTCCTGACTTGTCCACCGTCGACCACATTTCCGGCCATCGTTGCTTGATCTTCTCGCCGCCGCAACCACACCAGAACAAAGACTCATATCACTGCCAGAAACCACGAATCCTCAAGCTTCGCTTTCTTATCGTCACGCGGACAAACGCTAGCCTCTCATTTTCGTTTTTGCTTTCGGAAAGGGTAAAAAGAATGGATTAATGGAAAACGTGAAAATCATGATACAAATTTGCCGATGAGGACACACCCACGTGTAATACGGCTTGATTTACAAATATAAATATTAACTTTTATATTTAATTTTTTACCCGAAACATACCACAAATAACAAATCATACTCCAGGCACATGGCCATGTCTCACCTTCATTCTTTATTTATTTATTTAAAAAATTTACCATTAAATCCTAAATGGTGGAATTAATGAACAAAAGGTACTAAAGGTTAATAAAATTACTATCAGATTTCAATAATATCTAGTTCAGTTATTATTAACAACCTCATCTACGGTCAATAACAACCGATCCAACAACAGTTGGGATCTGATGGTAATTTTGCCAAACTTTAAAACCTTTTATTCATTAATTGAGTTAGTTAAAATCTGATGGTAAATTTACTTATTTACTTTTGCTAACTAGATGTTTGAATGAGTTATATTTGTAAGGCTTATCAAAACTAATACATACATATAAGGTTCGTTTGGTAAAGTGGTGGAGAAGTACTTTTACACAAGCCGAAGTAAATATGTGAATGAAATTATCTCATTTTGCAAAAAAACACTGTTGAACATACTTTTAGAGGTGGCAAACATGTTGTCAAACGGTCACATAGACTCAAAAGACGCTTATAGAGATATATTTATAAATTATAAATCATTCAACAAAATTAACAGTGTGATTTAAACCCAATTTTACATATTATATGTGCCAACCTCTTACTAGCATATCAACAATTGTTTTTTTTTATACATGAATTTTAAGCAGGGGGTTGGGCTCACCCATAAGTCAAGGGCAGGGCAAAATCTCCCTTTCTCTTAGGTCATACCAATGTTGGGCAAGGCGAGCTGTCAATTAACCTCAGGCGTTTACCTAAACACCCAGGAGCTAGGATGTCTCCCCAAGCGCCGCTACTGAAGTCAGAATAAAGTGACCTTCCTCGGTATCGAACCCTCTCCCTTTGGGTGAGAGTGTCCAATACCTTCATCAGCTGAACCCACAGATGATCAGTGCATATCAACAATTGTTAATGCAAAAGAAATATGTTTAAAAATTCTTATTTTTGTGGCCCAAAATCCTATCGCTAAGAAGCACTTCTGCGTTCTCTCATTTCTAAAATTCGGAAAAATCTCAAATTTCAATTTTCCATTTATATGAAGCTAAGTTGTAAAATTTAAAAAAATGCCTATAAATAATAATTGATTGACTAAAATTCTATAAATCACAGAATATGAGTTGACGTTATCAATCATAAACCCCCTCATTTTTTGGGCCTGCATAATTGTATTTAGTATATTTGTGAGCAAAGAACAATTTGATCCACATATTATTATCTTTTAATTAATTAAGGATTATATCACTTTTTGCATTTCGTGATCCTTCAATGTCGTTAATTTTATTTATTGATCCCTGAATTTCATTCCCCTTATTTCTTTGAACCAGATTCAAAATCAATCCATACGAGACTAATAGTGTAAACTACATGTTTGAAATACTACTATATATCCTTAATATAAGTATCGGTTAACCTTTTATTAGGTAAACTATATTAATTGATATATTCATCAGTTTTATTTAAATTAATTTATGTTGACTTATAAAGTGATATAAAATTTAATAATATATATTAGTATTTCAAAATATATATTGTCTAAAGTAGTTTGTTCAACTTATTCCCAAAAAATGGCCATTTAAGGCTTGTATTAAGAATCATAGATAATATCTATGTATATTTATGTGTGTATAGAGAGAAGATTGAAAAGGCAATTTCACAGCTTGAATAAATTGCTTTAAAGCATTGGCTGTGTTTAGGGAAGCGCTTATACTCCCAAAAAGCATGTTCAACGGTATGTTTCCGCAAAACGATATAATCTCCATCATATATTTATCTCAACTTGCGTAAAAGTACTTCTCTACCGTATTCCCAAACGGGTCAAATATCTCTCATTAGTGAATTGGTGGGCTGCTTTTATGAAAATCTTGCCGTAGAAAGAATTTTATAACTTTCTTCCCTTGAGCCACAATGAATACCATTGATATTATTATATTTGATTGATTGATTACATGCAATTATTCTTTGTTTGAACTTTGGTATGAAGGAAGAGTCCGGTTAAATGAATAGTAAAAACAATGGACCCGTCTAAAAACGCGGTAAAAAAGTACTTTTACGCAAATCAAATCAAGAAAACATTGTTAAATGTGTATTTAACTTTTAAAAATATTGATCCAAACAAGCCCAATATGATGCAAACAATACATCAAAATTTTTTATCTTCTATTAAAATGCCAACTGTCCAAAATTGGCTCACGAATTGACCTAATAAGTCGTGTTTTTTCATCTAATAGAAAGGTTAATAAGCTATCAATAATATATACACCCCCAATTCTTAATATAAACCCATTTAACTTATTGGGTGGGGTTAAAAAAATTAAATAAATTATTTTAGATTATATATAGTTTACAATATTTATATGTATTACTAGATTATATATTTATTTATAAATTAAATAAAATAGTTTGAGAAAAATTTGATAAATATATAAATTTATTAAGTTTTAGTCTCTCAGAAAAAAATTAATAGTAGATTATATTACCTCTGATCCTTAATATAAAAACCAATTGATTTTTACTAGGGAAATTAAGAAAACTAAATATAATTTAGTTATATACATAAATAAATATTTTCAAATAATGTATATAGTCTCTTTAATTTTTCCACCGATAATCAATTCGTTCTTAGATTAAGGATCCTTGGTAATATTAAGTATTAGAGTTAGTATAACATGCACGTGTGTGCGCATATATATAATAAAACAATAATCATATATTGAGATGTTTGAAAGAGCAACCGGCCACAATGCAAGATGTATCTTTCATGTATTAAAGGGTTATTATGAAATTAATATACAACTTATTTGTATTACAAAATAGAAGCTACCCAACTAGTTATTGTGTCTTTTACATTTGCATGAATTGAAATTCGAAATCTTGTAATTAAGCGGTCATGAAAATGTTATATCACTTCCTATCCTTAATTAATATAAAATACAATTGATTAATTTGGAGAAATTAAAAAATGTAAATAAATTATTTTAAAGAATTTATTTTTATCATTTGTTCCAAACTAATTTACTTGACTTATAAATTAATATATAATTTAATAAAATATATATTTTTCAGAAAAAAATCATGTAATATATAGTTATATGATCTATTTATAAGTCGCATCTAATATGTTTCATACATACCAAGAAAAATTTTCAACCATATTAACTCTACATTAAAATTTAATAACTTTTCAACTTTATTACTATTTAGTATCTACTATAATATATAAAAAAAAGTCCATACATATTAAATAAAGAGTGAAATTGTACATTTATATGAAAATTTTAATAATTTAACTTATAAATATGATCAGATTTAACATTATCTCTTCAAGTTATACATAGAACCAAAGGATTATTCATAGCTATATAATTTATTTAAATTTTTTAAAATCATCGAATTAGTTAACATAATGTTATATTAAGGATTCATGATGATATATAAATAGGGGGTGTGCCCTCATTTGGCTCTTCATTCATTGAGCAACAAAATCCAAAGAGAGGGAAAATCTACTTAAAGTGGGAGAAGCAATAATGGAGATTATTAGAAGGGGTGTTTTAGTAAAAATGATAATTATGAGTCTCCTTTCCATTCTAGCAATTCAAGTTTCTCCCATCATCACTCCACACTCTTCTTCTTTGGATGAATTTCTTGATCATCATCATTACTTAACTCAGCTTGAAGGATATGTTCCTATTTCTTTCACCACTCCACACTCTTCTACTGCAGATGTTAATGCTGTTGATCATTTCTCATTCCCCCATGGGATCGCTGAGGAAAAAGAAAAAGGTACAAATAGTCTCTTCAAATTTAAATCTTCTGTAAACGGAACCAGTTTCAATTCTCATCGCGATGATGAGCACTGATAACTCATATCCGTGTAATTCATATAAAATTTCAATGGTTCATATTTAGAATTTTCAGTTAATGAGTTTTTTCGGTTCATCTCTATCTCTCTCTCTCTCCATACCTCCACATCAAGCAGCAATACCACTGAGGTTATTTACCATATCAATATATACAGGTTATTTTGAGAAACTATAATAAGTGTATCTTAGGGGTAAGGGGAAACCATGTCAAATTTCTTACATGTACCTTCTTTAATGTAATCAAATTAGTTATAGATGTCCTACGTTATGGAGTGTATGGAAGAGGGGTCATTAATAGTTGATGTTCACATAAATAATTTTAGTTTGATGTGGTTTTTTTTTTTTTTTGATATTGAAGCAAAGAATTATCCATGGCACAAGCTGATTGGGAAGCCTTTGGAGGAGGTGGTGAAGGAAGCTAACAAAGTAATCCCTTCTGCTTCCATAATTGTGCAGAAGATGGACCTACAGCCATTTCTTCTACAAGACAACGGAGACGAGCTCGTCCTGCTTGTTATCACTGGCAATAATGACATTGTTAATATCATTTCGGTGTTACGAAAGAAGTAATCATGAGACAGAAAACTTGATTATTGTTTGCTTGTGTTTCATAGATAGTGATGGAGAAGTAGAATAATACACACGCACGCACACAGATGTTTGTGTGTGTGGGGGTGTGTTTTTAATTACTTAGCTTGCTTGATATATGGATATAAGTCGCAATTTGATGTCTGTGTTTGGTTTTTTATTTTCTGCTGTTGTTTTGTACTGTGCTTTTGCTTCAAGGGAGAATTATTGCTCTTATTATGTCCTTCATTTTTTTTGATTAACTTTAAGGGAGAATTACTCGTGTCCCTCTTATAAGAACATGAATCCAAAAATCACTCCTTTTTAAAAGTGTAAATGTCTTCAAGTATAACCACAAAAATATCCTTGATTTTTAGCCAAAAAAAGGTTCGCCGCCATCATGGTTGCAGGCCGGCCACTGACCATTAGCACTCTGTTGTCGGGAACGGAGCCACTATGGATGGTGCTTTAAAGACCATTCAGGCCAGCCACCAATGAAACTTACATGATCTGGTTTTAGACTTGAAGAAGAAGATTCAAGCTCACAGAAGAACTCAATTGCTTCTCTTTCAAGACCATTCATGGCTAGCCCTATAATAATTGAGTTCCAACATGATACCTCCACATCAAGCAGCAATACCACTGAGGTTATTTACCATATCAATATATACAGGTTATTTTGAGAAACTATAATAAGTGTAACTTAGGGTAAGGGGGAACCATGTCAAATTTATTACATGTACCTTCTTTAATGTAATCAAATTAGTTATAGATGTCCTACTTTATGGAGTGTATGGGAGAGGGGTCATTAATAGTTGATGTTCACATAAATAATTTTAGTTTGATGTGGGTTTTTTTTTTTTGTGATATTGAAGCAAGGAATTATCCATGGCATAAGCTGATTGGGAAGCCTTTGGAGGAGGTAGTGAAGGAAGCTAACAAAGTAATCCCTTCTGCTTCCATAATTGTGCAGAAGATGCACCTACAGCCATTTCTTCTACAAGACAACGGAGACGAGCTCGTCCTGGTTATTTTCACTGACAATAATAATGACATTGTTAATATCATTCCGGTGTTCCAAAAGAAGTAATCATGAGACAGAAAACTTGATTATTGTTTGCTTGTGTTTCATAGATAGGGATGGAGAAGTAGAATAATACACATGCACGCACGCACAGATGTTTGTGTGTGTGGGGGTGTGTTTTTAATTACTTAGCTTGCTTGATATATGGATATAAGTCGCAATTTGATGTGTGTGTTTGGTTTTTTATTTTCTGCTGTTGTTTTTTTTCTGTGTTTCTGCTTTAAGGGAGAATTATTGCTCTTGTTATGTCCTTCATTTTTTTGATTAACTTTAAGGGAGAATTACTCTTGTGTCCCTAGTATAAGAACATGAATCCAAAAATCACTCCTAACTTATTACAAGTGTAAACGTCTTCAAGTATAACCACAAAAACATCCTTGATTTTTAGCCAACAAAAGGTTCGCCGCCATCATGGTTGCAGGCCGGCCACTGACCATTAGCACTCTGTTGTCGGCAGCGGAGCCACTGTGGATGGTCCTTTCAAGACCATTCAGGCCAGCCACCAATGAAACTTACATGATCTTGTTTTAGGTTTGAAGAATAAGATTCGAGCTCACAGAAGAACTCAATTGCTTCTCTTTCAAGACCATTCATGGCTAGAGCTATAATAATTGAGTTCCAACATGATAATCCTTTCCCAGGGCACTCCTCAGACACTTGGAGGGCATTTTTAAGAGATCCAAACTTGCAGTACATGTCAATTATTGCTGTCACAACAATTACATTAAGCTCAAACTGATCATTCTTTCTTATATAATCATGAATCCATTTCCCTTGTTGAAGTGATCCCATTTGAGCACAGGCATTCAACAAGCTTACCATTGTAAACTCACTAGGCTCAATCCCTTCTTCTTCCTGTATCCTGCGAAAAAGCTCTAATGCCTCCACCAGCTTCCCGTTCCTCACATACCCACTAATCATAGAGTTCCATGTAAAAGAAGTTCTTCTGAGCATTTTATCGAACAGATCCTGGGCTTCTTCAATTTCACTGCTTTTAGCAAGACCCATGATCATTGAGTTCCAAGCTACAACATCAAATTCCATTCGACCATCAAACACTCTCCTTGCTTCATTCAAGAGCCCACTATTCGCATACATATGTATCAGACAGTTACGGATAAACCCATCAGTTTCAAGATCCAATTTTAAAACTCTCCCATGAAGCTGACCTCCTTCACGGCGAAGACCCATGTGAGCATAAGCCTTATGAACCGAAGGTAAGTCAATCGTTCGGATTGGGTCCCTGAGTACAACATTTCAACGAAAAGTGAGATTGCTTTTTGTGGGGTTGAACTACGAGAGAAGCATCTAATGATAGTGTTCCAACTTCCAAGAATAGAGAATTGAGTTGGGAATTCGAGAGAAAAGCAAGTAGACACAGTTGGTATCACCAGAAGGAGAGGCGCAAGAGGTCAGGACGCGGCTAGCGGCAATGGGCTCGTTGATTAAGCCAGTTTTGATTATTTGAGCATGAAATTTTTGAAGTCTTTCATGGTGAAGAATTGCTTTTCAAGCATGGTCAGGCATTGATGGCCTGAGATGAAAGTGGATATGGAAGGTGATGAAGATAATAATGAAGAAGGTTCAGGGGACAGCGCGAAGCAGAGTGTTGCCATTTTCTTCTTGTGGTCCTCGTGTTCTTCTGCAGAGTCCACTGTTACGCTCTCATCTTTATCTTCTTTGGTGGGGAAGAGGATGAATAATTGATCCGGATTTGATCAGCTGGCGTGGGTTCCAGTGGCAGTTAATTTTTATTTCATTTTTTATATTTTTAATATAAATTGCTACGGTTAAACAATAAATAATCAAAGGATTGATATTTATTTGTTTTCAGATAAAATATTTAAATGTAATAAAAATTTATAAAAAAAAAAAACTGGTTAGATAACATGTTTTCTTTACTTGTTTAAATAACAAAATTAGGCTTGTGCATCATATGGAATTTTTTTTTAAAAGACTAAGTTATATTTTTTTTATCAATAAGTTATATTGTTTAGAATTTGAGTTGCATGAATTGTAAGGTGTATGTGTGTGTATATGTATACAAAACATTAACAACAATAGCAAATTCTGATTCCACGAGGTTGGTTACATGGATCAAACGACACAGTTGCACTCAATAATAAACGATGTTCTTAAATAAATTATTAACAAAAAAATCTCTCTATAATTTTTTTGAGAGTGCACTTCAGGTTTTCCTCTATCCCATCTCAAAAATGATCCATGATGATATCTCTATAACCTCTTTGAGATGCACTTGTACATTTTTACATGCATTGCATTAAAGTCAATAAAAAAGCCTCACTTTTCATAATTTGTTATAAGTTTTCTATTTTAGTAGATGCAGAAATATATTGATATAAATATGAGTTTTACAGAATTAATATCTCTGAACAGAAATATTATAAAATTGAATATGTCAAAATGTGACCTTTAAAGTCCTTAAACAAATTCTATAAAGATCCATCTATAATTCTACATGCTACTGCTCCTAATTGCGTGTTATTTTGAATATTTAATGCTAAATGCAACTAAAAAAAATAAGAGGCTGGGAGAGGGAAAAAAGATAAATCCTTGCAATCATACTATCAAATATCATTATCAATATTAATATCAATTATAGAATTTATGAAAATATATGGAAATTAATTTTTTTTTTTAACTTTGCACACCTGCAACTAAGCCATTTGACATAGCTAGTTAAATAGAAAAGGTTTTAAAAAAACAGTAAAAATTCATGTAACATATATATCTTTATATGTCAGTTTGCATTTACCCTTCCAGTTATATGCAATTAATTTGTAATTTCAAGGAATTAAATTAAACTAACTTAAAAGATGCAACACGCAGATTTTTTTTTTTTTTTTGGAAAATGGAAGGAAAGGTTGTGAGAGGAGAGGGATAGAAGATTTATTAATTATTACTCTCATGTAAGACGTAATTATAAATGCAATACCTCAATTGAACTATATTTCTCATACCAACTGATTTTCATTGAGGTGTAAGTCTAATGCAAATTTCAATGATATATTTAGGAAACTAACATGATTTTTACAAATTAAATAAATAATTGAATTAATTTCATTGATATCTCATAGCAGCCCATGATATAAGTTACTTCTAGATTGACTTTCTCACTGACCTACTTCTACATTGTGCTTGTTTGGAAAAACTTTTTACTTTCTATAAGTACGTTTAACAATGTTTTTTCTCAAAACGAGATAATCCCCTCCACATATTTATCTCAATTTGCATAAAATTACTTCTCTATCACGTTTTCAAACGTACATCTGTGAAATCACTTGTGGAATAACTAATGTTGATTTGTCAATTTTATCCATATAATTAATGTTTAAAAGTAACTCTTCTATTTGTCTTTTCTTTTCTTTAAAGCTTCATTTAACTTAAATAAAATTAAAAAATAATTCAAAATAGATATAATAGTTGACTATCACTTCTTATATACAATAAATTACTTAAAATGATTTATATTATAAAATAACGTAGTTGTTATCTACCTCATACAATAAAGTGCTAATAACAAAGGAATAGGACATGGGATCCAATGACATAACTATAATTTAGAGCTTATTTAGATGTGATTTTAAAAATAGCTTTTACAGATTTTGAGGTAAAACCTAGATTTAGAGAATAGATTTTGGAAAATAGCTTTTACAGATTCCGAGGCAAAACCTAAATTTTGAAAAGTGATTTATATTTGGGAAGTTATTAGCTTTTACGGATTCCGAGGCAAAAAAGTGGATAGGAAAAAGAAAAGAAAAAGAATGAAAAGTAGGAAAGAGGAAAGAGAAAGAAGGAAAAAAAGTAAGAAAGATGAAAGATGAAATAGTAGAAAAAAAGGAAAAAGTATGAAAGAGAAAACTTAAGTTTCAAACCGAGGTTTTGTGACCAAAATAGCTTTTGAGAAAATAAATTTGCTTGGACAAAACATCGGTTTTGAGGTAAAACTTAAGTTTTGAAACCAAACCTAAATTTCAAAATGAGTTTCAAACAAGCCCTTAATTGTGCAAAAGTTTAGGAAGTGGCTATAATAAGAAAATACAAAGGGGCCTACCCTACAACTATGTGTGTTATGTTCTAGAATCTGATTTTTTTTTTTTTCAAATGCAAATTGGTCTGAAAGTGCAGCCAATTATAACTTTGAGCTTTCACTAACTAAAAATAATTTGCTTTACAAAACAAAATAATATTATTTATATGGTCTGTGTGACATAAGGTCCACCCTCATGAATAACTATAATTCCCCCTAATTATAATGATATTCAAAAGCTGCACATATAAAATTATAAATAGCTTCTATTTCCTTTTCCTTCTTTTTTTATCAATAAGTCTTCTCAATTTATTCATTGTTCATTTTACTCACTTGACTTTTGATTGACTAAACGTATTCTACTGAACATCAAATTTTTTAAAAAATATAAAATTTCCAAAAAGAAAAAAAGAAATCCATTCCCAATGGCAAAATTAGGCTAAAAGGGTAAATATGGAATTATAAAGTGAATTTAAATTTAAAAATATGGAGATTCAAAGTATAATTTTCTAATTTTTATAAGAAAATATTTTTTCTAAAAACTGTCGGGAATTATGGGGGAAATCTCATTTTTAATTTAGATGCATTATTATTTCAAAAAATATTATTATTGATGATGTTGTTGTTATTGGACCGTTTGAAACGGGGTACAAAAATACTTTTACACAAATAGATGTAAATAGATAGAGGAGATTATTTTATTTTACAGAAAAATATTGTTAAATAAATATTTAACTTTTAAAAATGTTGTCTTAAATAAATCCATTAATAAAAGTACCACAAATGGTGGAAAATGATGCCTTCTTTTTACAACAGGCAAAGGATCGAGATAAAGTAAAAAAATAGACTTTTGAAAAAGATAAAAATAGTACTCCTTCCATTTATCATCCACAGCTTGTCAGTCAGGATTCACACTTTTTTCTTCTGTACATCAACTTTACAACCAAATCCCATCACGATCGTAACTTAAATCACACCTGGATCTTATTATTTTTCATTTTTAAATAACAAACAACTGTAATAATAATAATATTTTACCATTTATAAAATAAATATAAAAAAATTATCTCATTTATAAAATAATATTATTAAATACACATTTAAGTATTTTAAATATGATTTCGAATAGAATCAATCACAATTACAATAAAACAAAACAAAGAGACTGTTTCTAATTCCTTGAATGATGCAGCATGCAGGTACATGACATTGACCTATAAGCAATAATTAATTTGCTTGCAATGTTAGTTACTCACGTTGACAATCACATATATGTTTAAATATTGAACACATTTTGAAAACGTACTAAAAAAATATTTTTATATAAATTAAAATAAATATATAAAGAAAATTATTTTATTTTTCAAAAAACACTGTTAAATGTGTGTTTAAATTTTTTCACTTAATTGTTGTCAAATACACCCGTTAAAACAAATACCCCCCAAGAAAGCATATCATTAATTCTACATATAACGAAATTTAACTTCTAACAAACATATAGTTCTAATTCATCCTTGTAAAATGATCATTTTATTGGTAATAAATATTAATCAATTTGGTAAGAATTTGATTTATAATTTAAATTATAAGTTCAAATCTTATCATGAATATAAAGACTTTGTGCCCACTTGCAAATCGTTGGGAGAATGTATTTTAGTAGAATGCATTTATATTTGGATAAATGTTGGATTCAAAGTATATTTATTCTGCCAAAAAAAGTTTTTTACTCAAAATATATTATGAAAGAAGGAATTATCAAATGTTAAAGCCTGCAAACTAACATACTTTTAAGTTCAAAATACATTTTGAATCCAAAAAGTTGTTACCAAACACATACTTTAATGATGGATAATATGTAAACACATTCGAAATCTGAAGGCATATCTAACCTTAATAAACCTGATAACTCAATTCATCTAACTTTTTTTTAAAGGTAGAACAAGATTATTAATCTTTTTAGGAAAATTATCTCAAATTAATAATAAATAATTAATATATCTATCATTTATCACGAGGCAACCCACTCGCCGAATCTGAACACTATTCACCCCTTTTTCACTTTCCCTTGAAACTTTCTTCCACCCTTCTTTTCCCCACACCCCCCTCTCCGCCTCTCATATCATCACACACACACACACACACACACACACACACACACAGATATAGATACACTCACTCTTACACTGACTTGCTGTGCTGCTTTGCGTTTTGTTTGTTTCCCTCACCCTCTCCAGAAACTACACTGAGCAGGAAACACTACGCCTCCAAGATTATTGATTGAAGATGCCAAGCAGATTCAGTTTCTGTCTGCTTCTCCTTCTCACTCAATTCCTCTCTTCTGGTAACTCTCTCTCTCTCTCTCTCTCTTCACATTCTGACATGGGTATGCCTCTCAAGCTGCTAACTCAAACACACCCAACGTGTTGATTCTGATTCTGATTCTGATTCCCCTCTTTTCTTCTTATTTCTGATTTTGATTCCTCTGTTTTCTTCTTAGATATATCTTCTTTACTGTTTTCTTCATACGGCCCCTCTCTTCCCTAAGCAGATTCCTGTAGCATGTTTTGAATTCTCAACCCCACAAAATGCATTTCCTGATCTGAATCTGATGGAACAATTTAAGTGAAGGAAAAGGTGAAAGATAAAGGCTTTGAGATTTTGTTAGACTTGCAGATACAAGTGAATTGAAAGTTTCTCTCATATTCTCTTTGCTTCAACCGAAACATATTATTTTAGAGGGTTTTTAATTTGCAGTTTTCTTTTTTATTTTTGGTCTGATTTTGAGGGGAAGTTCCTGTTAGCACAAACTGGCTACAATTCTCTCTTTCTTTTCAAATTGATTTTGCCCAGTTTTTGGATTCTCTGTTTTGGAACATAGCTAAACTGTTGTCTCTTGTGTGATTTTCCTTTGATTATTATTTTGCTTTTTCATTGAGTCCCTCAACTAATTAGGATGCGGCTATTTGAAAAAAAAAATTATGTCTTTTGCTTTCACATTGAGCATAAATATAATACAATCCATCTCTGATTGTTCGTTTCAACTTTGAAGGCATAATATTGAGTTTAATTATACTTGTAGTCATCCTGATCCACTCAAAAGGAGCGCAAAAACAATGTTTTATTCCTTGCATGCTCAAAACAGGGGAATATTTTATTCCTGCTAGTCACTTTTTGTCCCTGTCATTATTTAAAAAAGATTATCAATTTTTCATTTTGTTTAGTGAACACACTTTCTTCAATGCTTGATTTGTTTGAAAAAGAGAGGTTGAAATTCTAATGAAAAAACCTGTCAAAAGTTCATGTTTTAAAATTTTACTAGTAGAAGAACATAGTACTTTTTTGTGTGCAAAATATAATAGAGCATCTATCGAGGTATCAGATTTTTCTGATGATACAATTCTTAACCACAAACTTTTTCACCAATTCTTCTAATTTTGATTTGAAAATTTAGGACTTTGTTTGTGAAGCATTCAAAAGGCACAACAGAACCATCCAAATGCTTTAATTAATTACAGTTTGGAATGAAAACCACAGGATCATCAAGCAGGAGGACAATGAAGGAGTCACATGGGATGTCCACAACACAAAAAGACATCACCACCCCAATAACCACAGTCCCAACCTTAGTCCCTGCCCTTCCCATGATCTCATCACCTTCTCCTCCTTTTTCCTTCTCTCCAATTCTAAACCCCAATGCCAGTCCAGACACAGTTTCCCCTGCTTCAACACTCCCATACACCACTGTTAACACACCAACCACACCAAGCAGCAATAACTCCTCTGTTCCACCTTCACCTTCATCTTCCTCTTCATCATCATCATCATCTCCTTATTCTACTTCTGGTGTGAGCTGGTGTGTTGCTAGCCCTAGTGCTTCTCAGATATCTCTGCAAGTTGCTTTGGACTATGCTTGTGGCTATGGTGGAGCAGATTGCTCAGAGATCCAGCCTAATGGAAGATGCTATAACCCCACCTCCTTGAGAGATCATGCTTCTTTTGCATTCAATAGTTATTATCACAAGAACCCTCTTCCTAATAGCTGCAATTTTGGGGGAGTTGCTGTAATCACCAGCATTAATCCAAGTAAGCACTTTTCCATGTTCATTGTGTGTGTGTGTGTGTACTCACATGCTTCCTCTGGTCCCTTGTGAGCACTTTTAATAAGATTTTTCACCTGTGGGTGGTAAGTATCATTTTCTAAAATTGGGAAAAAGATAATGGCTGAGTTTTAACGATGTCGAATGTTTTAAAGATTGAGTCACACTGAATCATACTTGAATAACTAAGTTATAAGTGGGATACAAGTTAAGGAGATAAAAGATTTGTTTTCCCTTAACTTTAATATTGGAGCTACATAACGGATTTGGTAAATAAATTAAATTAAAGTCTTAAGATAAAAATAAAACTCTTAATGGTTCTTATATATAAATAAATTGGTCAGAGTGGTTGTTTTGGGATTTGATAATGAGAAATGGAGGGACAAAAACAAGACACTTTCGGTGCATCTTTGAATTTCCTTGGATGTTTATTTGGGTATTTTCAGGACCAACAAAAGTGGCACTTGATTGATATGCATGCAACAGAAAGTCAAAAAGATTTTATTTTTTACTTTATTTTTTTCAACTTTTTTGGTAGTCACACAGCCGCATACTAAAAAAATAACGGGAAATTTACTATCAGATCCTAAGTCAAATAATTAATGAACAAAAGGTTCCAAAGATTGGTAAAATTACCATCAGATTCCAACTGTAGCTGGTCCGGTTGTTATTGATGGCTAGTGAGGTTATTAATGACAACCAAACCAACTACTGCTAGGATCTAATGGTAATTTTATATTTTTTATTCATTAATTTCCCTTTTTAGAACTTGACGTTAAATTTTCAAAAACAATCTCCTAATAACATTCCTATATTTATTGTCAGTCCATAGGGTTCCTACTTTCCTTTTACTTTTTATTTATTTATGTTTATTAATTTTTATTTATTTATGTTTCTTTTTCCAGGTTCTGGCCCCTGCCTATATCCATCCATAAGGTGAGTTGACCTTTCTCTACCACATCTACGCTTTCTTTTCTTGCCACAAATCGAATCAGAAAAACCTACAACATTTTTTTCAAGGAGATCCTAATTTTGTAAAATCTAATTAGTTTAATTTTTAACTATGATAAAACTATTTATATTATAATTCGCCTAATTTTTAATGGATATCTTTCAACATTCACTGCCAGAAAAATGTCATTTAGCGACGGAAGATCCATCGTTAAATGATTATTCTTTATTACTAAAACGATGGTCCCTAATATTTTCTATCATTAAATGAAAATTTTCTGATGGAAAATAGCTATTTAGCGAAGGATTTTTCCGTCGCTAAATGGTATTTTTCTGGTAGTGATTCCAAATATATATGATCAGTCCTTTTCTCTTAATAATAATGTTTTCCTAATTACATCCAAATATTTTAATTTTTTAAAAATTGATTTTTTGAAAATGTTATTTTGTAACTTTAAAGTTATTGTTAACATGTAAAATAATAATACTCCACCATCCATCCCATTCTAAATACAAATTATCTATTATGCAAACACGCTGCTTTTGGCTGAAAATTGGTGTGTTGAAATTGGATTGCAGTACAAGCACATCAGTGTTGAACACGACAAACTCAATAGGTTCAAATGTGTTTGGCTCTGTTCCAGTGCCCATGAATCCATCTCCTTCTGCTGCACCATCAACATCATCCAAATCTATTTGCTTCCCACTTCTCTATTTCTTTCTTGCTACTATATTCTCAATACCATTCTTGCCAAACATTTTTTGTCTCTAATAATGTATCACAATTTAAATCCAAATGGTTGCAAGTCAAAGGTTTTTTTTTTTTTGAGTGGCAAGTCAAAGGTTTTTTTACTGATAGTTATATACCATTCTTAATATAATAGTCGATTGACTTTTGTTAGAAATGTTAAGAGAAGTTCAATACACAACTTAAAATTATTTAGTTTGGAACCCTGTAATTTCATGAAGATTTCATTTGACTTAACGTTGTTAAGTATATGGATAAAAAAACAAGGTTAATTAAAAATATAGGGACCTAACAAGTTTTCATTTTTACATTTTTAGCCACTTTTGATTTTTGTCAATATACTTAACAATGTTAACACTATCTAAACTCAAATTTGAAACTACAGGCTTGTTTGGTTAGCCCGTTTGGACAATTAAAATCCATTCATGCGTTTACCGAGATAAAATTTCTTTCATATATGAGCCTGTTTGGGCTGCCCTACTATATTAGAACTAAAATTTGATTCAATGATAATATGAGCCCGTTTTTTATATACAGGTTAAAAAAAACAATTATGGCCTTAAAAGTATTGTAACATGATCAATACTGTACATATAAGAAATGTGGAGCAATCTAATCCATACAAAATCTTTCACGGCTCATGTGATATTCCCCAATGTTGATGGAGATTCAACCTCAGGCCTAACCACAGAGAGAGAGAGAGAGAGAGAGATCAGTCACTCTAAAATTATCACTGTTTGTGAATAAATATTAACAATATTATAATGCATTTTAAAAACTGAGAGAGATAGTGTGTAATTAATTGATGTATACGCTATTTTAGCATCATTTACTTTGTTGAAAAATCTCCCATTGCAAATTTTTCGAAGGTAAGTAAAACTTGTTTAGGGTATTGGTGTAATTATTCTTTAACCATATCCAACATATTTTAGACTATGTATAAAACAAAAAATATTTATACATAATTAAAGATATGTTGCATGCAACTGACAAAATAAATGTACCCATTAAATTTGAGTTGCTCCAACTCGATGATCTAGTTCTTTAGGTATTTTTGGATTATAAATTTTGTAGTGGGAAAATTTCTAGTTGCTTTATTTTATTTTTTATTTTTTTGCAAATAAGTATATTTAAGGGAAACACTATAAATGATTCTAAAATCCATAGAAGCATGGCCACTCAAAAATCAACAAATCTTGATAACTTCCTTTAAGAGTACGTGACAATGAAGGAATCCTCTTTACTCTTTATATGCTTCATCTCTTATCCTAATTTTTGGTTGGCTAGATAATAATAGATTTTATTGTTTTAAACAAGGAGGGCCTAACTTTTTTTGTTGGCTGGTCACTTGATTTTTTTTATTTTTTATGTAGTCCCTCATGAATAAAATATTGGAAGTGTCAGAGAAAAATTTCCCAAATTCCAAATCAAGAAGAACCCCAAATGATCTAAACACTAAAGTTTCTACAGACTTGTTTCAATGTTTGAACTTAATGTTTTATAAAATTACTTAAATACCTTTACTTTAAAAAACTAGCAACTTGCCAAATATCAATTACAACCAAATTTTTACAGATAAATTTAATTTACCGAACGATAATAATAATTAAGGCAATGAAAATTCATTTCACAGAGAAAAAATAATTTATTTAATAAAAATAGCCTAAATACATAATAAAACCTAAGAATTTCACGGGAATTAAGTCATTTTAAGGAACTAGTTTGGTGTTCTCATAGTTCAATGCTTCATATACTTCCAATATAAATTTAATAAAAAAATCACTTTTTGCCCATATTTTGCTGAACAATCCCTTCATTCCCTGCAAGCATCAAGTACTTTTCCTTCCTTGTAAGATTAGTACACTCAAATCCCAAAGCATCTCCCAACCTTCTCTGTATATAATTAGCAACTTCAAAGCTGGACATTCCTCCACTACAGGTGAGATTTCTGGGCACTTTGTCAAGAATCTTTATGAAATAAGTTGGCCTAGGATTCATCAAAAAGAAAATTGGGTCCAAACACTTCAGCCCACTAGCCGTCGTCCCATAGAACATGCTCACTCTTGCATTAATGGCCACAGGCACAATCTCATCGGTCAATTCAGCAAACAATGAGCTAAATCTCAAAAGGTATGGCTCCCTGCAAGTTGTTCCTTCAGGGCATACCACCAAGTCACCTTCTTTCAGAAGCATTTCCATGGCTTCCCCATCTTTTTTCCTGTCCCTTGTGAGCCTCACTGTTCTGATGGGAGCTATAATCTCTGAGACCCTGCTTAAGCTGTATGTGACTGCTGTTAATGGCTTCCCCAAACATGTGCTGAGAAACACAGGATCCAAGAGGGTCCTGTGGGTACACACAAATAGGACCCCTTTGGATTTGTGGGACTTTCTGGTGTTATAATGGGACTTGAAGTTCACGTGAATACCACTGAAACATCCAAGAACTAGGGCTAGTTTGTGGGGTAAAACGAGACCCAGGAGGATCCTGTAAATGGCCAAGAGTATCCCAATGGGAAGCCACATGAACATGAAGAGTGTTGCCGATGGGGTAGGTAGAAAAGCCAGCCTACCATCATGGAAAATCAATGGCTTTGGATATTTTTCTCTTGGCATAACTGAACCTTCATTTTTTTTCACCACATAAGCTTCCTGTGTCATGTAAATTAAAAATCCATTAAATACAGTACATGTGGGATAGGTAAAAACATTATATAACTTGTCAGAAGGTGGATGCATTATTTATAAATAGAAAGTGTAGTAAGAAAAGGATTGATCTCATCAGGACTCGGGCCTTGTGTTTGTGTTTTTGTCTGAATGATCTTTAACTTCCTTTTTTCCTTCCTCTTTTACTCACTTGTGGTGATCATGTTTCCCAGGTCATCAGATGGTGGGGCAAGAAACAGAAAAAAATTACAAATATACAAGACAATAGTAAAACAGTAAACCACATTTAAAGCTTTGGTCTGAGATGATCTTCCATTGTCATTTTCATGATGTTGTCTACAGAGTTCTGTCATTTGGAAGCTTCAAGAAGAAGAAAAAGCAGAAAGAAACCGTCTTAAATTTCTTACCTTGCAATGAGATATAAAGAGATGATCATGAACACTGTGACTACTTCCAAGTCCAACGTCAGGCTTTTTGTCTCCAAAGTACAGCTTAAGAGCTCCATGCTTCACAACCAAACCAGACTCAGAAACCAAACCAGTAAAGTAGCCTCCAGAACTCTGCAACTCTGTGCCTGTAACCTCATTAACACTCAAGTACTCCTTAAGAAACCATTCCACCATGACTCTAGGCACACTGGTGAAGACAACCCTAAACCCAACTGAACCCAACACCTCACAGGCCTCAAGGCTCAGATTCTCCAGATAAAACTTTGGTAAGACTGCCCTACAAGTGTTTTCCATGTCCTTTATCCTGAGCCCACAGAAGGTTATAAAGATCATGACCTTTAGCTTGAGTTCATAGTCTAGAACGCATAATATAGGAGATGACAGAAGCAAGAAGAGGGCTCTGAAAATGCTTCCTCCTTCAAAGGCAACAAGCATGAAGAAGGGAAAGAAAGAGTGGGACCTCAGGAGAACTCTATGAATGTCACAGGCTAGTGTTTGGGTTTTTCTACCTTCCAAGCTACATTTGGTAATACTAGGGAAAGAAGATTGAGAACAATGTGATGGCTTAACTGACACAATACTGCTTATGTGAAAGCCATAAGTGCTCATCTTTCTTGCAGCTCTATGACACGAGGTAGCTAGAAGCCTGAAAAGTACTATAAAGAGCACCATGGTGACTCTACTTCAACTTCTTTTGAAAATTTTCCTGCTCAGCAATGATGATGGTGGTGAAAGCGCTAGAAAGGCTCTGCTAGGCACAGAGAGAGAGAGAGAGGAGTAAACGGGTATTTGTGGGGAAAAGGAAGAGATTGCAGAGAATATTTATAAGAGTCATTAAAAGGGTTCAGGAGGAAGGTTGACTGTGGCATTTGGTTAACCACACCGGTGGCATTAACACCTTCCACAATTTCTGTTGTTTGTATTTTGTTTAAGCGATTTTTGATTTTGTGTCTCTGTAATTTTTCTTTCAGTCATGCAAGTTTACTCCACATTTTCACCTCCTTAAGATTCTGTTTCCTTCCTCACACTCTCTTGTGATTTTCCTTTTTATTCATTCACGCAAGTCTCCTCCACATTTTGCTACTACTGTCTTTTACTCTTTAACCATTCAAGCAGGATTGGCATGTGATGTAACATCTAAATTTTATGACACTGTCAGAGAAATTTTATGAAATTATTCGACTCTCATCTCTCAGGAAACTTAATAGTACTTTCCTTGTTATTTCCAAAGAAAATCTAATGAACAAAATGCTCCATCTCAAGCACTTGTATATTAAAAATTGGGACAAGAGGTAAAAAGTCCTCTTTAAAAAGTTTATTTAATTTGCATCTGAATTCAAGTATTGATTTTTTTCTAATTACAGATATCACTTTGCTGGAGATATTTTTATTCAAGACATTACTGGATATTAAATATAGACAAACTCTCCCGCAAGAAAATTGTACCTTAATTCAACACATTGAGTACTGGCATTTATATGTTAAAACTTGTTAAGTATCCCTTCTGACCAATATAATTTTCAAGTACAGAATTTTCAGTTATTTTCCCTTAAAAGTATATAGTTTTTAGTTTTTTATAAACGGGGTCTAAGATAAATAACTTTAAAACTAGTAATTTTTCCGTAATCAAGAGACATAATTTTTTTAAGGAAAAACTCTGCAATGTTAATGCTTAAATTCTATTTTTTAAAAAAATTGACTTCTGAAAAAAATTCAAAGTTTTGTTAGTTTTAATGAAGATCACTGTTTGATATACCGTTGACAAATAACAGTTGGTAGGTTGAAATGTTGGTGACCGTCACGAATGTCTCAGTTCATTTTTTGAAAACTGGCTTCAATCATCCCCCCAACACATAGCCACAGACGCAGACTTTGATCTATCGCTTTGGAAAGTGTAATCTTTTCAAATTTTTCATCATTCCTCTTCTCAAAATTTTCTCCAGAATTTATATATATATATATATATGAACAAATTACAGGTTAGATCACCCACAAAGACGATTCATTGACTTTTAATCCTTTTATCAGATTCCTCCCAAAGTCAAATTGCTTTTCTTGTCGTGATTAATTGGTGTTTGTTCCCAAGAATATATTATTGACCATGAACCAAAGTTCAAACTCGTTTCGGTAAATTGCTTTAGTCTTATTTTATCACTGCTATGAATTTTTTACAGTAATAATTATTTTCTTGTGATTTCACATAAAATATTTACTAGTATTACATGGGACACGAAGTGCATATAACTATATATAGTTACTGAGTGTTGTGGTAATTTGTGGCTCGTTTGGTACGCTGGAATTGATTTTGGTGGAAATGGAGATGGAGATGGAAATAGAAATGGAAATGGAAATGGATATGGAAATGAGGATGGAAATGGCGATAGAAATAGATATAAATATAACAAAAAAATGAGGGGTCAAAAAATCAATTCCATGGAATTGAATATAATTCTTTGGGTTACATCATAGAATTCATTTCTACCCATTTTGAATTCCATTTCCATTTACATTTTCAATTCCACCCTCCAATTCCATCATACCAAACATAGGAAATGAATTTTATTTCCAATTCCACCTCCCAATTCCTTCATACCAAACATGACATTGGTTTTATTTGAGCGAATTAATCTGATTAATACAAGGAATAATCAGTTGTGGCTTTGATGAAACAAATAAATCTGGAATTTGTGTATGTAAACGAGAATTTGGATTAAGATGGGGAAAATTAAAAATGAAGAATTCAATAATTAAGGGTTGCAAGTAGGTAATCCATAAATTAAAAGGCAAACTTATTTCCGTGATGTGGGGGATGGATATAAAAAATTGAACAGTTCAACTCTACAAAAGCGATTCTTGCTTTTTATAATAATGAATGAAATTGGATTTTTCGTATTTAAAAAGTAACTGCATTAATAATTATGGTTCAATAAAGGCCAAGCACTTGTTTGGTTAGTATACAATAATTTCTATTTGGAAATTATGATAACGAAATTTTTATGTTTGTGAAGGAAGTAATGGTTTCTTTTTTTTTTCCCAACGGAAAATATGGCTTCATTAGAGGCTATTAACTGTAGTTTATGAATTATAAGCTCTTTTAGTTGAGAGTAATAATGGTGGTCAGACATAATGCATATACGGATATACTCTAATCCTATTTATAGAGTAGATAGACAATGTTTTGTTAAATTTTGTATGTGAATACACAATTTTACAGTTCATTTATTATGTGTTACATTTGCTTTTACATTTTATAATGTATATTAAATGGGGATAAAGTTAAAAATTTGTTGAATTGTAAGGTAGAGCTAATAAGGTTTATGATTTTCCTAAATATGCATGAAACGTATTGAAAATGATTTGTAAATAAGATTGTAGGGTACCAAAGTACTCTTTTTAGATTAAAAAAATGGTTCTCAAAAGCACCTTACAAAAGGAAGCCGAGAGAATTAATACATATGTTGGCTTCCCAAAAATTCTTTGTTGTTTATTAGGATATGCATTTTTGGTTTGGGGTAAAGTATTGTAAATGTTGCAATATATTCTGAATCATATGCAAATGTATATATTATCTTACAGTCAATTATCATAAAATTTTCAAAAAAAAAAATCTCCTGATCTTCTCTAATTTTCCATATATTAAGGGCAAAATGTAAATTTGCTGTTTAGTTTCTCATAAAAGATACACACTCATTCTAGTGAGCTTCATGACATGCGTTTTTATTTGTTAGGCATGGGTTCATCCTAATGGAGATATATCATATATTTAAAACGTTGTCGAGTACTAAATGTGAACACCTCTTGATGAGGATACAAATATTGATTCATCATGTTGTGAAAAATTAACGATTTTCATCATATCCAACTCTGTCATACATGTTCATTGCTCTCTTCAACTACATTGGATGCCTAAAAAGTCACAAAAAGCTAATGGCTAGTTAAGTTAGTCAAATGATAATGGCATGACTAAATATGTTATAGTGTGAGATGTACGAAATCTTGAGATATGCACATTGAGGGTTGCGTTAGTGAAGTGGTTAGAAAGAGGGATTCATGTCATTCTCATTTAGTTGTTTGGTAAAACACTTAATCATTTGATATGTCTCTTTGTTACTTTCTTCCTCATTTTTCATGCAAACTTGTTGGTGTTGAATCCAATTGGTTGCATGAAACTCATGTGTTAGTGGACAGTAAAGATCCTACTTAGTACTTGTTTTGGAATCCATGAGGAGAACGATTTTATGGATTCCGAGGTAAATATGTGAGAGAAATTTTATGTCGACTTATGTGTATCGTGATTAAGAATGTATTATCAAACAAACACTTATTGTTTTTTCAGGTTATTTAAAATGTAGAGTGAAATGCATTGATCTCTTGTTCATGTCACCTCAATTAGATGTAATTCTTATCTATTTTTGAGAACTGATACTTTATTTCACCCAATTAATTAATATGATAAGGAATTTTCTAAACTATTTTAAAGATAATACTTATTAATTAATAATTATTTAAAAATTAAATTAAATTGACCTGCAGCTTATCCGTCATTACATTAATTATTTAATTCAACAAATTTCCTTGAATATGTGTATTTGATAAATTATGCTTCATAATTGTGGAATAATATTTTCTTATTTACTCAACCTTATTGGCATTCTACCCGCTTGTAATTACTTTCTCCTCATTTTTATCATCTTTTGTAAAGCTGGTATGGGTTACTTATATATATATATATATATATATATATTTCCGAGTACTTAAATATATATTTCTAATAAAAAATTTAATTTTTTACACTTGATTTGTTGGGAAACTTGATTCCATTTCTTATTTCTTTTTGGATTAATTTACTATGTTTATATTAATAGAATAATCATGTAAAATATATTATATATTTAAATTTATAATTTGTGAGTTTAATTTAAATATATATTTATAAAATATAAAAACGGTCTGAATTCAATTTATAGAAGTTTGTTATTCAATTTAAACACATTAAAAATTGAAAATAGTTGTTTTTTTAAAAGGGACGGTATGGCAAAATGAAACCGATCTTGAGACCTACCACTCTACTCTTTCAGGGATGCATGTTTGGGCTTTAGAAGTGGTAATTAAATTAAATTAAATATCAAACATTATTTTTGTGGGAAGGCATATGAGAGTAGTGAAATATAAATATTTCAAAATAACCTCCGCAAATTTCTTAATTCTTGTGAAGTTATTCTTCTTGTGAGTTAAATTTTTGTTAAATAATCGAATTGTCCCCAGTGAAATTAGTAGTCACTATTATTGTTGACATTGATATTCAGCATGCACAATTTTTTTTGTGAAATTTATTGTCGCTATCATTTTTTTATATAACAAAAAGTTTAGATGAGTTGAGCAAAGTCATGCCACATGCCTACAGATTTAAAGAGCGCTATCAAAAGTACTTGCATACCGTCCACTAACAAAATACTTGTATCGACAGTGAGTTTTGAATTTACGACCTTACGAATTGTGAGCCAATTTCTTATCAACTGAACCAAATTTTGTTGGCTTAATTGTCGCTATGTTAAATGTAGTAGTTTGATAAGTTGAAGTTGTTCCTCTTTAAACTGTGGTATGTTATCTTTTTGCTTTTTAAGTCATTTTCTAGATTTTAAATTAAAGGCGTTTAAATGATTTCATTACACAATTTAATTCATCTCAGACTAGTGCCCACGAACTTCATAGTAATCAGACTATTTCAGAGTTCTAAATTAGAATATGCATATACAAATAGGGCATTTTGGTATCTTTCTCCCTATTGTTCATTAGAGGAAAAAAATCAAACGAAAACATTAACAATAATTAATAGCCCTCATTATAATTTGATAAAGTAAATAGTACATGGGGAATTCAGAAAATGCGATGCATATCTCATCTTGGCCTCCTTAACAGTATACATATATATAGACCTCAATCTTAGTTATATAGTGTGTGTGTGTGTGTGAGTGTGAGTGTGAGAGAGAGGGCAAAAAAAAAAGTGAGTGAGAGGGAGAGAGAGAGAACTAACGATAAAGTTTCAGGCTTTGGAAAAGTTACGACCAGTAGTCCATGAGTATATCTCAGGAGGGATTGTGCCATTGGTGAGCAAGTTCTGAGGCATTCCATGCAAATCTGAAGCATCAAGGTGGTGGTGACGAAGATGATGATGAAAGCTTCGACCATTCTGATAATTTTGATGATTCTGAGCAATCTCGTCGTCCTCCATTAATGGAAGCCGATCAAAAGTAGCATTCATGAACGAAGCAGCCATGATTACCACAGGTCCTGAAGCAACCAGAGCACCCACGACAGCACCGCCCACAACCTGCCCTTGAGCTCCGGCGAGGTAAATCGTCAGTCCAGTGATCCCGGGTGGAGCGGGCGGCGGCAGGATTGAACCCAGAAGAGAGAGAATCTCAAACCTACCATGGAGTGTCACAGTTGCACCGGAAGAAGCTAGCTGACGAAGTGTTACATTAGTGACACAACCAGTTCCACTGAGTATGCAAATCCCTCTCTGCTTCCTTCTCGCAAAGTTGAGCAAACTCTCACTGATGTCACACCCAGATATCACTTCTAGGGCATGAGCTCTTAGGGCATTTGCACTATCCCTGGTCACAATAATAGGCGGCTTCGGCTTGTTCTTGGATCCCGCAGGCCGGCCACGGGGTCGCCGGACGGTTTCTTCCTGATCAGCCGCAAATGAGACCGGAGAAACAGCTTTTGGGACATCAATGCTTGGCCTGGTTTCATTCATCATCCCCTTATGATCTTCTTCTTGATGACCCCTTTCCATTCTATTACCTAACAGTACAAGGTGTGACATACACTATATATGGTAGTAAATTTCGGTGTGTTTATGAGTTGGAAGCATAAGTAGTGAGTTTCCAGCTATTAGTTTAATGATAGTTCCCAAAAGAATGAATGAAGTTTTAGGAAGCAGTTAAGTAACACCAACCCCATCACTAATGATTGTTTAATACTTTAGTTCATTCCACTCACTAACCCTTACCCTAACCCTAACTAATTAAACATTGCATCATGTCTCTATTGTCTTCCTCACCACCACAACTGAATTCATTATTATAGGTAGCAAGTTTCACTGACAAGATTGTAAACGGGCAATGCATGAGAATATTGTCGTGATAAACTATGTTTAAAAAAACATATATTGTTGATACACAAATATTAAAATATTAAAGGAGCATGTAACAACATCATGAACAGAAGAGAAGTGCAAGGCATAAGAGCATAGTGTGTTTCAACCCAAAAAAAAAATTTGTGTCTAGTTGAAAACAAGGTTAATTTCCTTCAAATGTTTCAGAATGTATATATATGCTATACATCTTTAGGTAGCTGATAATGTGGCTCAATGTGAAAGTACTATAATATATAATACCTCGAGGGAGAAATGAGCAAGAGCAACCATTAGAGCGCGTAGTTCAAATGTAAGGGTATTGGACTAGCTTAACCATATGTTCAGGGTTCAAACCCTGGTGATGGGAATGCAACTGCGATTAAAATACTCAGTGGAAGAGCTTTTCTTCCTGCAAGGGGTCCACCCGACTCAAATATGGATTAGTTTGAGCTTTCGGCCTGGGATACCAGATGGTTTAACAAAAAAATGAGCAAGAACAATTGTTTTGAAGTCTCGTAATGACTCATTTTTAATACTTTTTTCAGTCCAACGGTCCTCAATGTATGATGTAACTGAAAAGTTTATCTTGGTTATCAGATGGAGTACTATATAGCATAAAATAAGCAAGCCACATAAAGCTATCTACCCGTAAGGCCTCCACCGTAAATCCCATTCCCCTTGCAAAGAAAGTTTGATATGAGAGACCACGGGGGAGTGGGAGAAAGATAGAAAGAGAGAGAGAGAGCGACTGAGAGCTGGAAGATAGGCTGAGTTGAAGAAGAAGCCATTGTTGATTCATCTTGGCACAGGCATGTACGTACGTACAATCGTCTTCTCCTTTTAGCCTTCTGTTGGTTTATCTGCTATCATCGAAGCTTTGTGTGAAATTCCTGCCCCCCAACACACATTGCGAGTGATTCGGTTGCAAATACTCTTTTTATGACTTGTTTCATTAATTTACAGGGACTCGAGCTTTTTTATTTCTTGCTAATGGTATGATTTGAAGCTGTAAGGAAATATTTAAAAAAATTCAGAAAAGGGCATAAAAATTAAAAGGCATAATTTTGTAAAAGAAATCACATGCGATCAATGACCTTTGTGTGTATTAAATTTTATATTAGTATTAATTATAACTTTTATCATAGGGCACATTCCATTACTTTTTTTGTTTTTTTTTTTGGGAATATAAGGGCACATTTCATTATTGTTTCAAGCGCGTACACTTTTGTTTTCATCATTGGGACTTTTTCTTTGTAGGTTTATAAAGCAAATGAATTGCCCAAAAAAAAAATAGAACCCATTGATTATGGGTCGGAAGATCCCAATGCTTCAATATCTACATATTCTAATGACAATGAAAGTAGATGAACATATTGCATAAGCCAACAAGATTCTTTATATAAAATATATAATATATATATATATATGATCACATTTAAATGAATATTTATAAATACATAACAAGTGGATAAGGGACAAAAGGTGAATTGATTACATTATTCATCATTTGCTTCCTCCCATGTAGATCCATTAAGGATAAGAACGATGAATAGATTTAACTTCATCCATAATAGGTTCGTGGGACTTCGCTCATTATGATCACTTGACATTGTAGAAGTTAAAATTAGAACACTCAGTTGCACCAAAAAGATAGTGGGCCCACTTGGGAACACGATAGAATAATAAACTTATTTGCAACTTGGCTTATGGAGAAATAAGATTGAAAATAAGTCAGATGGTAAAAGTGATTTGTGTTTGAGAAAGTGGTGAAAGAAGTGACTTATTTATAAAAGTGAATGTATTTAGAAATACGGTGGAAACTTTTTTGTTCTAAAATTAAAATAAAAAATTTCTTACTCTTCAATCGAGTAGAATAGATCCAGAACCAACAAAAAGAGGATGGAGGATAAAAAAATCTAGAAAATGACGCATGCTCGGTAGTGAGACGCCTTTTCATCGTTACAGTCCATCACTATTGACGGTGGCGACCCTCCTCAGAGTTCCGATCTGGGCAAAAGATCCAAAAATCCATAACAAAATCAAATACTGCAAAAACAATATGGGTTTTGATTCATGTCTATGGAAAGATGGCACCAGAAACAAGGGGAAAACTCGAAAGAGAAAACAGTACTGCGAAAAGTGAGAGAACATTGTGAAAAGTGAGAGAAGCTAAGATCTTGATCTTGTCGCCAGAAGCTCCTTATGGAAACAAGCTCCGTATCACAATAAAGAAAGCCAAACAGTGCAAAAATATGAGCAGTATTCCTATCAGACTTCTGCTACTGTTGACTGCGCGGTTGCTTCTCAAAACGCTGCTCCAAACATGTCTATACTCATTTGAGTGGCAAGTATTTGTCTATACCTTCTATTATAACTACCAAACATCATTAATACATCGTCTTCATTTATATATAATAAGGTTTTGCTAATGATGGTATCCTCTTGTGAGATGCAATTATGTTTGAAATGTTATCATGCATTAAATGGAAGAACTCTATTTTATACATTTCAAACATTGGTTCATTATGGAGTAATGGACTAACTCATTCTACTGAACTCAAATGATATTAATTATATATATGATAAGTTATTTTTTATAAGGTCTATATTTATTGATCCGTAAGCAATGTTCAATTATGTTGTCTTAATCTTCCTCATCGACTCGGGCGATTTACAGTTAACCAAAGTAGTCGTCGACTAGGTGAGTTAGGAGAGAAGATGAGGCCGCTGAGTTGGAAACACATTTTGCCATATGGAGTTGAGTTGGAATCAATTGTTGCCACGTAGGATGACTCATACTTTAATAAGAATAATAATATAGAAAGTACAATAACAAATAAAACTAAGGCATTGATGAATCAAAAGTTGAAAAACTGGATAATAACAAGTTACAGGATCCGTTTGGGAACGCGGTAAAGAAGTATTTTTACACAAGTCGAGATAAATATGTGAAGAAGATTATTTTATTTTACGGGAAAACACCGTTGAGCATATTTTTAGCTCTACTCAGCCTCACGCTTTGCCAAACAAGATGATAGTTCAAGAGACTAGGCTACGAGCTATAGAAGAACAATCCTTCCGTAGGCAAGCCAGCCCAGCTCATACACGCCAAAATGTATCTTGCCATGAGTTGGCTAATTTTTATTACCAACTTAACTTTTAAGTATTTTTTTGTTGATTACCCGATTTATCGAAGCTTTGTTTCAATTACATCGAGATCCAACTCGCGTCACACGTTTAGTTGTGGTGGATGAGTCTTTCAATAAGGATTTCTACATATGTTAGGGCTCAAACTGGATACTTCAATTAAATGAAACCAAACTGTTTACTATTTAGAGCAATCCCATTTGTTGTTTTATATATTTTGAAATGGAGGAGAATGAAAAGATTGTAGATCTGTTTGGGCTGAGCAGAGCTAGGTCTACCATATCTTCCTTATGTCCATTACTCTGTCTCACTTGCTCGCCATAGTGATTTTTTCTTTTCAATTTCTTAACCAAGTAGGAAATACCAGCAAGGCCAAAATGCAGGTTTATCAGTTAAAAGATTTCAATGCAGGAAAAGTAAGTATAATATATTTTCTAAAAATATATTATTATTATTATTATTATTATTATTATGCGTTCAAAAGAATATTTATTGGTAAAAGATCATCAATTGCAAAATTTAGTGCCATATGGCAGCTGAGGACACAAGTTCAAGAAGAGCATGTACAGCTTTTCTTCGGCTATATCCTATTTACATAGTTTTGATTCATTGATTTTGAAAACAGAGTGATCAAACAGCTCATCAAAATTTAAGATAGATTTAAATTTTTAAAATCATAGTCTTATTTTTTTAATTTAGCCCCATGCATTTTTTTCTCTATAATCATTTTTTAGCAAGAAACTCATGATTTAAGGATTAAAAAGTACGTTTTCCTGGAATCTATTTTTTCTTCCGCTTTTTTTTAAATATTATTTTTTAAAATCTCTCTTATCAATTTTTTCAAGTTATTCTCGGAGAAGCTAATCCAGACAAGAGTTGCAGGGCCCAAAAGGGCTGGCCGGAGGGGGCAATACGTGACGTTTCTATTCTGTCTGTTAGCTGCGGCCGAAAGACAACTGTGGGCCCCGCTTTCTCGTGGGGGAGGACTCTGTGGGCCCCACCCCTCCTTCCTTTACCTGTCAGTATCACGTGGCCACGCGGGACTCGGCCTTCCCGCCCCTATCTACCCTCAACTCCAACGGGATATCCCCAATGTCGTGCCATGCAGGTTAAGCATATCTCCCCGGCCCCTTTCCTTTTTTTGTTGTTTCTTAAAGTATAAATATATTCCTTCAAACAAAAATAACTCTCTTTGAATAAATATTAAATAAAGAATTAGAGTGCATTTTTAACACTCTAAATTATCTTTTAAAGTGTATCAACCATCCTAAAGCATTTTTTATGTGTCCCAACATTTTAAATTATCTTTTAAGTTATTTAAATATACCACAAAATACCTTAAGGTACTGGATGCACATAAAGAAACGACGTTGAAAACAAAAAAAACTCGTTCATGGAATCTAAGATAAAACTCATTCCATGTACTTATCTTTTATATTGAAATTGAAAAAGTAGTTTCTTCCACTAATTCAGATAGAAATATTGTGCATCTACTTTCAATTGTACATTTATGTGTTAGCACGTTCATGCAAATTGTGACAAAACTCATCTTACATACTCGTGTCGTAAATCCTAAAACATGTTGAGAAAATAGTTTTTACCACTAATCACGTTGTGAATTTCTCCTTGTGGCAGAAAATAAAAAATTAAGTTATTCTAATTAATATCACTATAGCCTCTCTTCTTCTTCTTCTTCTTCTTTTTTTTATAACTCCTTATTAAAAAATCATTTAATGAAATAATGTTGCTGAGGGTGTTCAGTAACATTTCTACACTCTTCTAACATACGAAGTAAATATATGATAAGAGTTTTATTTCAATTTGTATACACCGTGAAAAAAATAAAAAAAAATCATATCTAAACACACAGTGCGACGGTAAAATATTTTATAATTTACATTATCCAGGTTTCCCTTTGAAAGTTTTCATTAAAACAAAATTTTTATATTTTTATTTGCAAAATTACACTCAAGTCAATTGATTTGTAATTTTGTATCCATCAAATATTATCATATACAGTTGAACCAAGGGATTCGAACTTTTTAACAAGGGTAAATAGGTAAATACACGGGGCGGTAGACAATCGTCGTGGGAAAGAAATCTTACCGATCCGTGCAGCACGTGGGAGAATAAGTACAGCCCAAGTCTCTTGGAGTTGGGTCTTTTGTCTCCTTGTGAATTTTATTTTTTTATTATTTTCTCATCCCCTCGTCAGAAAATAATAATATGTAATTTAATATTAATTTGTTGATTGTCAATTTACTTTTACAATGAAATATGAAGATAGAGAAATTAAAATTATTGATATGAGAATGAAGAATGATGAGGAATAGAAACCCACCTGGCATGTGAAAAATTATGAGAATATTTTGTGATGTTTTCTAATCTATAAATATCATGTGAAACCCAAATATATATTTCATATTTATTACTGCATTTTAATTTTTATGTAGCCGTATTTTTTAGTGGGCTCGGGCTGGCATGAGGCGGGCTGCCCTTTTTTTAATTATTATATCATATATATTTTTACCTTTTTCCATCCTAATATTTTTTATAAGGATAAAAGTAATATTAAATTCTATTTTTAGGAAATTATTGAACACTTATTCATAAAATTTGAAAGAGAATAGCATAAATATGCAATCTTATAAGAAAAAAGTAGATAAAAAATGAAAAAAAGAATTTATTTTTAATTTTAAAAAAATAAAAAAAAATTGGCGGGTTGGGGGGCTACGGGCTAGGGTTTTCCAGCTCGCCACCTGGGGCCCGCCCAGCCCGCCAGCCCGCTTTACCGGCACTATTTTTATGTATTGATAATATATTTATTATTAAATAGTTTAAAATTTTTTTTGACTTTAAACAAATTTGAATTATCTTTTTTGATTAAAATTACCTTTAAACAAAATTGAATTATCCGTAGTTTGATTAAAGTTGTGGTTACTTGAAGTGAAACTTAGCCTTTATCGTACCTTTATCTATTATTATTATTATTATTATTATATGAGTAAGAATAGAAAATTTTATATAAACAAGTAACATTTGAAGCATTGAATTTAAATAATAACACACCGCGGGAAAATAAAGGGGTTGACCAATAATCATCATATTCACCTCATTGTTAATATCAATATGAAATAATTTATTTATTTTGCCAACAAACGTTACTTACTTACTTACAACATCCATCATATTTATTATATCCTGCCGACATGACCAATTAACGTAACTCAAAATGTTTTTAATTGCTTTTCTACGATCTACAATATAACGCCATACATTTTAATATCTTAAACTAATATATATATATATATATATATAGAAAGATGCACATTCATAGTTTATGATGCACGTTCATAGTTTATTTGCAAAAATGGGAGTTGATATGGGAGTTGTTTTTATATAATATATTTGTCATCGGCATTGGTTAATTTAATCATCAAATCTAATTAATGATCCCAAAAAGGAGCCCAATAATGTTAAGTACGTAATGTAATAATTAATTATTAATTACCAATAATGCACCTCGATCTCCAACAACATTTGAAGACTTTTTTTTTACTAATTAAAAAAACGAGAGAAGTTTAAACTTTAAAAGTCCTTGCTGGCAATATCTTATTTGCGGCAAACATGTTAGAATTACGTTTGCATAAACCGAGTTAAAGCTTCTCTCACTTACTATTTATGTGAAATTAGCCTCCTATTATATTCCTAAACACACAAGGGCCATGATTGTCAATTCAACACACATGGGTAAAAATACTTATATATATCACGTTCCCAAATATACACACTACAACACACATGGGAAGGAAGGAAGGAAGAGGTGGTAGTTGAAAGAGCACGTGCCAACCGACACGTTTCAAAGGGGCTGATGAAATGTCCACGTTCGTGGGTTGTGGACTACCTTTCACGTACCAAAAACCCACAATATTTATTTTATATATATATATATATATGATCTCATTGCAGGTTCTCATCACCCTTATTTTCTTATGTTGTGAATTTTCACTATTCCATTGTTAATTCTTATATATCCTTTGAGAGGTACGCAAAGTTTTTGTTAGAAGATGAAGCGTATGTACAGAGACATGCCGGATTCTGAGTTTTGGTGAAATCCATACAAATGACTAGCCGCTAGAGTTTATTGGATCCGTTTAAGAAAGTGGTATAAAAGTACTTTTACGTAAATCGAGGTAAATATGTGAAGAAGATTGTCTCGTTTTATGAAAAATACTGTTAAACGTACTTTTGAATGAGAATTAAGTGTTTTCAAACAAACACATTATGTTTAGTTATGCAGTGTAATCATCGCCTGCAAAAATAACCAAAATATATTTGGATATGTTAGGTGCATGTTTAAAGATATTATCTTTATTAGATATTTTTTAGACTCCTAAATAATTAGAAAGTGGCATTCTCTAGCATTAAATGAATTTTCCCGTGGAAATATAAGTTGGCAGAGAAGCCAAAGGTAGTAGAACTAAATAAGAGACAAAATGTTTATTGATCTTCTATAGATTTCTAATGTTTTCTTGTTGTCTCTCATTTTTTTTATATATCCAAATTGAGTGGTAGCGAGTATTTATAGATATTAAAGATACGCTTTTGCAGTGGTGTATCTCCTTGAGCAATAAACATCATCACTTAAAAATTCACAGCCATATATTATATTCATAAACCGATATAATTAAGTTTGAGGATTCTGTCTACACACTAATATATATGTGTGTGTTTAGGAATCCGTTGTAAGAATGATTTTACGGATTCTGAGATAAGTATATAAAAGGAATTTTGCCTCGACTTACTGTAACATGGTGTCAATGTGCAAATCAAACAAACACCATGCATGTTCCTCATAACTAATATGATTATGTTCATATCATTTAATTAAAACTAATTTAATTGATGTCATTATAATAATTATTCATTACTTTAATGTTGTTTATTTCAGTCAAATCGCTTGATTAAATATTTGGGCCCATTAAATTTTTCAATGTTGCCTGCATTTGGTTCAGCCACATATATCATGTATGATACGTTGCCCTTTTCAAATCTATGGAGATCAATTTCTATCACGTGTTTTACATTGTTGTATAACAATTAATTCATAGTATTTTAATGTTCCCCATATACAGAATTTTTGCTTAATTCAACTCTAACCTTGAATCAATATTATAATACCCATCCCTTCCGATCCTAAATATAACTATGAAGTTGTTTATTGGAACATTTGGAAAAGTTAAACGTACGTGTAACAGTTAATTTTCTAAACTTTGAAACTTGTGCAAATGACTTCATGCTTGTTTGGGAACACCGTTTTCTAAACGGTGCACATATTCTAATATAAAAAATCTCGAAATCCGTAAAAATCATTTCGAAATCCATAAAACCATCTTTAAATCCGTAAATTACCTCGGAATCTGTAAACTCCTTTCTCCCAACGGAATTCCCAAACACACACTTCATTAGTCTTAAACCAACTGTTGATGTACTAAAAAATATAATGCTCTGTCTGGACCAATTGTTTTATATATATATATATATGAACACTTTTTTGTGCTGACGTATATATGATAATATATATCTATGTAGACACTTGTGTACATATATGTATACATTAGTTAAATGTATTTATATGTATCTTTTTTTAAACTAATTTGTCTTTAATCATATACATAAATAAATACTTTTAAGTAGTGTAATTAACTTTCTTATTCTCCTCAACAAAAGTCAATTATTTCTTATATATTAAGGATCGAGGGTAATGATACATCTTTCTCTTGCTAGCTATTGATGTTCCCTTGTTTTTCCCCAACAAAATTCCCTTGTTTTTGGCTTATGGAGTTAGGAAATTAAAAGTATTCATCTAAACAAATTTTTGTGTTTATGTAAATTTGATCTACTAGATGTGATAATAGATATTCTTGTTTATTGGAGCGTATGGAAAAACTAAACACACGTTCAACAATATTTTTCCGCAAAACGAGATAATTTCTTTCATATATTTACCTTAACTTGTATAAAAGTACTTCTCTATCGCATTTTCAAACATGCAAATTTATGGAGCCATGTAAATATTTATAAAAATATGTCTTCTATCGTATAAAAAGTAAGAAGAGAAGGAAGATAGAATGAGAAATTTTCATATAAAAAGCATGAAAAACTGGATATTACTTATAATAAGATAATATTATAAAAAAGTTTACATCATGTTTTGTTGCAATTCTCTTTCATCATCATTTTTTGTAAGCATCCGGTAATGTAATGTTATTGACACATCAATTATTTAATACATTGTGCAACGACATTTTATTGCCCAAACTATAATTAATTTCAATAGCAAAGTGCAGGCCAAAAAAAAATTGCAAAAGTGTCCACTTTATAGCACGTGTTTTATGGCACAAAAAATTATTTAATGCGCCTTTAATTATGTCAAAATCCCAAATCAATTTTCAATAATTATTTTATACACTTGTTTAGTTAAATGCATGTAAACGTATAAGCTAGCTTGATTAAAGTAGAGCTAAGCAACGCGCATGATCAGTGACGGACTCAGGACCCAGACTTAGTAGGTGCAAACTATTTTTTTAATAGTAAATTTAATATAAATGAGATTTATTCTTAATATGTTTTGAGAAAGATTTGAGAAAAATTTAGTGGGTTCAAAATTAGTAAATGAGTTGATGCAAAATAAATTACATAGTATTAATATATACCTAATTTTCCGGAAGTCGGGGGTGCGGCTGCACCCGCTCGATATAACATGGTTCTGCCCATGCGCATGATGAACTAGCATGTTCCCAATCCACGGATTTTATCCCACATGTTTTGTTCGGATCATCAACATTATTGATCTTATTTTTCAGTCTACGGTTTATGAAGTAAGGCTGTAAGATGATTTTTATTTCAATTTGTATGAATATACTTTTGCAATGTTATCCCATGCATGCCCTAATCGAACTCAGTGTGGTTTTCTCTAGTTTTCAAAATTGAGACTCAGAGTTGTCAATGAAGCATGTGGAATCAAACCATAACTTTATCTTTACATATGTTGGAATATGGGTCACCCTTGATAGATTAGGTCTAAAACCCACTTTAGGGCAAAAGCGTTAATGGGAAAACTTGTGGGAACAAAGTTGTAATTTTCCCTTAAAGTTTGAATTTGAAAATTAAATTGGATTTACGTGGGAATAGTTTTCATATGGGTAGTTGTGATCGTTTCATTTAATAAAGGATAATGCGCACTAACTGAATGAGACAGACGCAAGATGCAGAATCCTCCCCTCATCTCTTCTTTTCTTTATGCATTTGCTGTAAATATTGTTCTTTGGGTCCAAGACAATTTGTGATTCAGAGATTGCGTGGGTTTCTGCTGATTCGTAATTCGACTTCTACAGGTACACATGAACTCCTTCAACATATGTATAGGGTCTGTATTCCATCGTGTTGAAGAAGCGTGTTCACATAAATCGAGGTAAAATTTATCTCATATACGTACATCATATATTATAAATCAGTTGAAAAGATAACTTTTACCGCTTATTCAAATAGGATCTCACTCCCCTTACAGTCTGCTTTTGTATTAACCCGATTTGATTAGGAAAGGACGGGGCAGACAGAGTAAGTGGGCAACTTGTTTAGCCTTAACAAAGTTATCAATATACACGCAATAATTTCGATGGATGATTGTGCATATATAGTAATACACATACACACAAGTGAGTCTTCGTCAAATTGGTCAATAAATATGACACATGGTAGACATAAAATCTAACACAGAATGATAAAAGATGAGCGGATGAAATTGAATTGAATCAACATGTGGCAGCTGCTATATATATACTCTATGCAGTTGGGGACTTTTAGTTTGTGATGTGAAATTCATAATTCATGGGCTTATGTGGACCTAATTAATAAGTGTGTACATATTAAATATCTATTGTTCTTTAATAAACGTAAGCCACACACTTTTGTCCCATTCATACGCATCACCTTTTCAAAGATTTTAACGTTACACTCTCAAATATCTATGCTTCACCTTTCAAACTTCCCTCTCATAATAAAAGCTTTTACTTTGATTGAAGCTACAAAATGTGGTGCCACATTAATTTAGTGCCCTTCAAAGCTGGCCACTCGTTTCATCATGGGACCATAATGTACTTTACCTATAATATGAACATTATATTACTTTCGTGTATAGATATGTATGTATGTATTAATGTGTAAAAGCCACATTCTGTTGGCATATTACATGTGGTTAAAGAAATGAAATGTTCAGCCGGCTAGATCTCACTCGACTCACCAACATTTAAGGTAATTGTTTGTTAGTTAGTTTTATTTGTTGCAATCTGTTAATTTATAACTATAGGTTTTTCCAAGAGTTTATTTGGATTCGGCTATTAGTATATACTAAATTGTTTATGATTAATAAAATAGATTTATTTGGCAAAAAATAAAAAATTCTACGTTTAAGGAAAAAGTTAAGGAAATTCGGATCCTTGATTCCAGAGGGATCAAATCATGTGCTTTCCATTATTACCCACTGGCCGATGATCGATTTCACATCATCCCACTAATCAGAGATAGTTTTTTTTTTT
>JANTPZ010094891.1:0-19111 GCA_025593235.1 Vachellia pachyceras | reverse complement strand
GTATGGCATTGATTTGATACTTGGCTGTAATGGATTCATATGGGTTGGGGAACACATTGACGAGATGATGATGGAGGATAGAAGGAACCAATCGGAAGGGCAAGAGCAAAATTTCACGGCATTAGAGACAAGAAAATACATATGCAGGACTGCTAATGCTATTAGAGTATTATCCAACTTGGGTTTCAATATGACGTTGGATATTATCAAGGAAACGGTTAATCTCAGCCTTTCTTTGAATCTTGATACGCATGAAATGCTGTGTTCTGAGTTCTGTGTTCTGGTTGCTGAAAAAGAGGCTGAAAGGAGAAGCTCAATAAAAAAGAAGAGATAAGATTGTGGCCTTATTCTAGCTGGAAATTTTGTAGCTGTGACTTTTAGGATGAGATATTTTATTCACAATGAACATTTGGTTACATCCATTTCCTACGGTGGCAAGTTTCAGGTTATGAATTTTAACCCTTGTATTTGGATATATGATTCAGAACCGTTCATATAGAGAAATGGTAAACATGTTTGGATAAAAGTTTGACAACCAATATACAAAACCTGTTTTAGTGTTCACAATTTGTGTGTGTGTGATATTTCCAATATGGTTTGATTCCAGCAAATATTGAACGAGTGACCCGTCACTTTTTTTCCATGAAAGTCAGTCTATGGAAGTGCCATACTCTCTTGTGAAGATCATGTGCAATCCCTTTTAACTATATTTGTGATGCATAATACGAAAAATATGTTATGCCATCCTTAGATCCTGTCTAAATATTCAAAACTATTGTGGCATTTATATATTTTATCCAAAGTTCAAAAATTAGCTGCAATGTTCGTGACTTGATAAATAGTATAGATTTTATAATGATAAAGCGTGAACGTTGAAGTAATGTTAGGGTTGTTACCTTGTGATTTTGTGGGTATATGTTCAAATTCAATTTCATACCACACCCGGTTGGAGCTTTGTACAGTTGGCCGTCTTTTTTTTTTTTTTCCAGATTTTATATTGATCTCAGGAGTATATCAATTAAATTGAAATTACAAAATTAATCAAGTAAACGATACTTTAAATGAAGTTTTAGATATTAAATTTAATTGATAACAATTTTTTATCATAAGTTGAAGCATTATTTTTTACAAGATTCCATTTCAAGCTTCAGAAATTTGTGGATGGGGTCAAACTTCCTCATTGGTTCCCTAGACCACAATATTTTTTTTTCGAATTTCACAAACTTAAATGTACATCTTTTTTTTTATATATATATATTCAATTGAACTCAAATCACCTGATAGACAAAATTAGTTGTTAACAGCATAATATAGTCATAGAAATATTAGGTGCTAATATCATCATCAATTTCTTAGTGTTAGTTCTATTTAATGTCAAGCATGTGCTTCAAAATTTACTTCCTGTAGTCCACAACATAAAGTGCTTATGAAAGAATGACATGGTATAACATATAAATCAATTACAAAATAATTCATCAATTCTGCCCTTACAATTAATACCATTTCCAGGTTTATTAATTAATGCTCATTTAATTCACATTCTTTAACAAAGATAAAAGTGAAAAAAATATTTTAATTAAAGACATGTTAAATGAGTTAACTGTCTCTTTTTTATTCCCGTAAATTAGTTGTAATGATTTGTATTATGATCAGAGATAATGAAACAGGATAAGTTTGGAATCAAAAGAGCTATAAATGCAGGATACATTCACAAGAGATACTCCTATAATCCCATTTATAAATCATTTTTAGAATGTTTAACATAGACCAAGAAAAACCTTAAACCTCATTAGCTTTGTTATAAAATTCAACAATTTTCTAAATTTATATCTAATATGCACCATAAAAAATGAAAGTAAAGTCACCATATAATAAATGAAAGATAAAAGTATGCATGAAAAAAAAAATTAATGAATGACCTTAAAACAGGACAAAAAAATTTCTCTCTGTCCTAAAAATGGGACCAGAGAGGAGTACGAAGAAATGATGAATTCCATACATGTAACTGTTTATAGTGAGTCCGGTCATTCCTTATTGACTCTATCTAATATCTGCTATAGAAAATATCCTCATAATGTTAATATATCAGTATAAACATTATATAATATACATAAGAACTTGTATTATTTACAAGACATTAATTTCACCTAAACCTCCATGAGGTGAGGAAACATAATTTAGTTACTGCTATATACATAATGTATTATTATATGAAGCCTACACATGAAACAGAGGAACAAGATTAGCTATGCACTAGTAGACACTGTCACTATGCATGCCCCTACCATATGTGCCTAATTTTGTGCCATTCTATTTTGGGTTCCAATTTAGGAAACTTGTGCTTTGCACCAGTGGCAAGAATTTTTTCCCAGCCATGAGCATGAAGCTGACAAGTACGTATGAATTTCTTATAGGCTAAGGCAATGGCTATTCCTAGCCCCAGGATCAACACAATCATATATAGGGATAGAGAAGCTTTATGAACCTGCAAATCAATATTTTTTTTCAGTTCCGAGTTTATATATATATATATATAAGCTTAATTTGACTGTTGCTATGAAAACAAATTGGTCCTACCAGTATCATAAATCTGTCCCCCTAATTCAGTTATATCAATCAAATAACTAAATTATTTGAAAAGAGAAAAAAGAGTAATTGACAAAAAGATGAAATTATTCATGAAATTGAGCTATTGATTAATAAAATTATTAATGTCAAAGTGAACAAATGCCTTGAATCTCCCCCAATTTCTAGCAATAAAGGAAAAAATGAATAGAATCTCCCTCAAGTGTTAGCGAAATAATTGTCATATAGAAACCAAAATCTCTCAAATTTAGTTATTCACTAGAAATACAAATGAGTAATAGAGACATTTTTAAAAAAAATGAAAGGGCTTAATCACCTAAACTGGAAAGGTCTCTTTATTTCTGTTTTTTTTCGCCAGAAAGAATGAAGGATCTATTTATCAAAATTCCAAAATTGGAAGACGATCATATAGTCAAGTATAAATTTCAAAAGAAAAGAGGAGAGTGGACATCATAGTTTTGTTATCATCATCGAAGTATTTTTTTTCCGGTGAAAATCATCGAAGTATTTTGGAAAGAATCACAAACCTTATCCATGACCCTGATTTTTGGCGGATAGTTTCTGTCAGCATGCCCAAGAGTATACCGCAACATATCAATTATGGTTAACTCAGTCACACAATCATCGCATTCTGCAGGAATAACAAGCAATTGTTAAATTTTATATCAAAAATAAAAGAACATTGAACTGAATGTAAACTTGAAAGACTATACCTGGAATATCAAAAATTTGTGTTGGTGGAATTCCTAGCAACTCTACCAAATATGCACAAACACGAGCACGATCGGAAGGTGAAAGGAGATCCCCATGTGTGAACACAAGCACTGGTTTGTCATCTGCAAGTAATAGAGATAATTATTTAACTAACCATACACTTTTAAATTAGTTGAAGGAAAAAATGATGAATAGCAGAGAGATGTGTTAGTAGAAAAACTATATGGTTGAAAAGTCGTCCAATTTGCAGAATGTATAAAAGTTTTAAATTATGCGAAGACATTGTCATTCACTAATGCACGTCAAATCTCAGTGCGAAGTTCTAGAAATATGTGATTCTTCAAGATTGGTTCCAGCCTATTGTACACAAGAACAAAAGAGAAGAAAAATTTTCACACTTAGATGACATGCTGGAATGGCACTAATGCAAGTAAAAACAAAAACAATGCAAGACTTCCAAGTGCCAGAAACTATATCAGTAATATAGCATTTCAACCATTGAAAGTAAAAGGACAGAAAAAGAAATGTCAAAACAGGTAAGACAAAGTTCTGTAAATATTATATAACCGGTTACCTGGCTATGTTATTACTGACGACTTATTTCACCTTTCAGATCAAATTTCATAGCTTTAAGTGGAGAGTTCAGGGGAAAATTCTCAATTAACTTTCATATGGCATATTATCTCCAAAGAAAATAATATCTCCATCAAGAAATAAGAAAATGAACACCTCAAAATGCTATTCACAAAGCTACTTACAAGAAGTCACTTGGAACTAAAATATGTTTACTACATCCAAGTTTAAAAAAGACGGGTATTGGGAGAAAATCATCTGTGCATGATTAAAAAAATGTCTTAATTGAGAGTAGTGAACTACTTATTTTCTTTCTACCAAGGTGGACTTTGGCAAGTCTACATTTTCTCAGCCTTTGCTGACTTTGGCAAATTAAGGTAAATAAAAAAGCTAATCAGAAGCAGCCAAGTTTTGGGCTTATCAACAACAGACTCAGATGATGTACAAATATATCACTCACAATCCTTTACTTTAGCTGTGTCCAGTCATTTTAATATTTTCTGAAGTTTGACGTGTCAACATGCCCATGGTTCATATAAAACTAAGGTTCTTAGATGTCAGATAGAAGAATAGAAGCACACTTCAATATGCACGTAGGCGCTTTGAGTATTTGTTCCAATACACATGGAAAAGAAATATAAACACTACAAGAAGCATACGCAGGAAAAATACATCATAGTCTTATAGAGACACCTTTAAATGACAGGTATGGGCAATTGAAAGTAGAAGCAACCGTATCAGTATATCCTCTCTCCGAAGCACCAGCAATCTCCAGTGATTTTAAAACTGAAATGCCATTAACAACATAAATAACAAAATTAACTTTCATCCTCTTACTGAAAGAGCAACCAGTCTTGGTAGCTCTATGCTTTAAAAGTTTCTTCAAACTCTGATCATCGGTGGTCCTGATAAGAAATCCCCATTAGGAAAATTAAAACATAGAATGAATTAAAAAGGCTTCGTCAATTGAGCTTTCATACCTGAGAACAAGCTCTCCAGGACGAACACCTTTTGTCATCCATTGATATAGAATTCTATCATCATCTTTTGGATTGCCAGACAAACAACGTGTATCATACAGACAGATAGAAGTTGAGTCTCTTGGGATCATATATTCCCGGAGGAAGTATGTCCCATCTCCTGTAGATGAATTACCTGGCATCAAAAGACAAATTTACAAAAATTTATTCACGAAGCCCAATATCCATTCGTCCCCAGAGTCAAAGATATCCTCAAATTGTATCTTCAGCAATCAAATTTGAAGTTAAATAACACACTCAAAAACATACATGATACTTGTGCTCTTTCTGGCGCATATTTGTCAACTTCAAATACTTTGGAGATTCTATTTATGAGACTACTTTTTCCAGAACCTCTTGGACCAATCAATATGAGGCATGTTGTCTCTGGCACATCATAATCACTTAATTTCAACCCACCCACATTCTCCGTCCATACTCCTGGGCTATAGCTGTAACGATTAAACCAGCATATATGGTATAATCAGTAAGAAAGCTCTGAGATTTGTCATACTTTTGTTAACTTAACATCCCTTTTAACTGCACTCACCACATGAATTTAAAGTAATGTCTAAAATTGAAAATAGCCTTTAAGTTCACAATACAATATAAATCGTTCAATAAAAGTGAAGTATTTTAATAGAGAGCCATAAATGAAGAAAGACATGCATGCATAACATAATGTGAAGCACATGGAGCCGCATGTCTTAAATGACATATTCTAAAATATAAGTAAATACCTTTATTGAACAAGCTTATACGCATATACCTAATAATTAGCAGTTTGGCATGCTTAAAGGTAGACTAAACAAATATTTGACCTCATGTTGATTCTTGTAAATAAGGTCCTACATTCATTTGCCAAGAAGTAAATGTTACAACATTAATGGCTCGTTTGGTACGCATAATTCATTTTGATGGATATAGAAATGGATATGGAAATGGAAATGGAAATGAGGCTTAAAAGTATGTTTGGTATGTCATGGAAATGAGATATGATTTTTATATGAAAAGACCTAAAAGCCCTTCTAAATTAAAAAATCTTTTTTTTTTTTAACTTTTAAAACTACTTAAATCAAATTAAAAAAATTTTAGATGGAATTATCAACATGGAATTGGAAATCCAAGCTTTTCATGTGGAATTGGAAATCCATGAGTTTGATGGAATTGGCTTCCATGTGGAAGCCAATTCCATCATACCAAACATGCATGGATATGGAAATGAATTCCATTTCCATATCCATGCCTCCAAATTCCATCAAACCAAACGGGCCCTAAAAGAACAACAATGAATGCCGTGCCCATGATGCTGACTTGTCAGTGTTTCTATTTTTCCTCCCTCAGAGCAGAGTTTGATTTTCCAAAGTTCTTACTATTATCTTCTTGTAATATGAAAACAAATATGAACGCATTACACAACAGATAAAACATGAGAAACTTGAGTTCAAATCAATACCTCAAAATTTTCTCTCTTTCCTCTTTCAAATTCTTGCAACGAATTCTCCGTTCATCATAATTCTGCAAGAATTCTTGGTAGATGCGATGCTTCCTTCTGTTATTGACATCAAGCTCAAAAGAAGAAGGTCCAAAATTTCTTTCTTCAGTTTCTTCTTGTGCCAACCCATTTTCCCCATTCACTGCATCATTTAAAACCTTCATGCCCAAATTGTCCCTGAAACATAAGAAAGATTACATAAAAAGGACACACTTAAAACAAAGGAACCAACATCAACCTTAGACCATTATTGTAGTGCGGCAACTATTATTCCAGACCCATTTACGCAAATATGCTGCCCCAGTAGGAACTTCCAATTCTGCCCTCAAATCCCCAAATGACAGTGGCCCCCCATGGAGCAAGACAACCATCTTACATTCTACCTCGGAACTCACAAAAACACCTATACTTAAGCATTATATGTCTTGACGTGCCCCTATAACCGTATACTGTCGTTTTTTTTATTTAAAGGTTACAACAGCGGGATTGAATCCGTGACCAACCACGAGATATTATACCACCAGCCTGCGAACTAGCCTGCGAGGCCTTGAATATATACTGTCAGTATTGCATCTGCTAAAGTATCAGAACTAAAGAGGAATTTGATAATACGTGGTTTCTACAAGAAAATGAGCCTCTGATGAGACTGTACCTTGCAAGAGTGGGATAATTAGAAGAAAGGATAAAAGAATCGACATCTGAACAAGGATCTTAGCCTGTACACAATGACCGAGGATTTGCATCAATTTAAACATAGATTGGGGGGGGGGGACACACACACAAAGAACTTAATGAGACTGCTTCCGTATTTTTGCATTATCCCATGAAGAGATAGAACAGAAATTTAGATCGAATCCTCACTGTCCGAGAGAATCAGTACAGAATATTTAGGGTGGCCCGAGAACACTACCTTGAGACGAAACCGAATCGCCACCCATGGTGTGTTTGTTTTGCTCAGAGATGCCTTCGCTTCTATAATGCTAAGAGCATTTCTCTAGGTTCTATTGCCCTTGATCAAGGAAAGTCAATATTGGGAAAGATACTTCGCGGGTAAGAAAATGGATTTTTCTTTTGGTCAATGAAAATGGCCACTATTCCACATTGAACCCAGCAGTTTCAATATGGGTGTGGTCGAATATATATATTCACACACACAAGCTTGCCGCAACTGTGCAACCTATAGCTGAGTGCAACGACACTTAGTATCCATCCAGAGTCAACGTTGCCTTTGGGGTAAAATATATATTTAATATTTGGTTTTTATATTAAAAAAAACTTTTAATCTTTTATTTTGACACTATTACTATTATTTAATCGAAAATGATGGAGTATAAATATAAACTGTAATTCTACAATTAAATCTTGATAAAATATCTTTAACTTTTAAGTATTCAATATAATTATTTTTATATTTTAAAATTTAACTATGTTTTGTGATAATTTAATTGTAGAATTACCGTAACGGTGTCGAGACAAAAAGATTGAAAATGTATTTTTAAACTCAGGGAGCAAACTAAACCTTAACGTAAACTTTAAAAACTATATGTATTTTTCAAACCAATTTACCATTTATTGTGATTTCTCGTTTTTTACCATCATTCTCTTCTTAACCATCCTTACATAGGACAAGTACTGGTTTGAAATTTGGAATTTTATGATATTGTTATTATAAATATAAATAAATTTAAACTGTTAAAATTATTATCTGCATAGCAATGCGGATGTAATAACGAAATTTTAATTTATAAAATGTGATAATAAGAATTTGAAAATATTAAATGTGAACTATTTATTGCTTGATCTATTGCTATGTTTGGTATGATGGAATTGAGAGATGGAATTGGAAATGGAATTCATTTCCTATGTTTTGTATGGTGGAATTGAGGGGTTGAATTGGAAATGGAAATTGAATTCAAAATTGGTAGAAATGAACTCCATGATTGTTTTTTGACTCTTCATTTTTTTCTATATTTATATCCATTTCTATCTCCATTTTCAAAACACAGATAATTATTCAATATTTGATGTTTACATGTCAGTGATCTCATTCTCATCAGGCAGCAACAGCCAAAGATTCATGCAAACCAGCAGCATAGTTTCTTGCCCACTCATCATAATGAAGGATTTCCTCAAGGGATGGTTTTGCTGCCAGCTCGTTTTGATGCTCCTCACATGTTAGCTCCACAATCTTGAAAATATCCACATAGCTGATCCTGTAAACATGAAAAGGACTAAATGCGTTCGCACAGACACCTTAATGATGGCCTTTTATTTTTTTTTTTTTTGGGGGGGGGGCCTCTATACTAGTTGTGGAGGTTAACAATATCTAGAGTGCATTATGAAGCTATTCAACAATATCCACTAGTTGATCAAACTATTAGTGTCTGGGGTTTTCCCTTCACCTTAAAGGGTTGTGCATGACAGTACACTTAAATTCCCTGGATCGAATGCCTTTTATGAGATCTGGAAAAAGAATTCTTTTTTTCCCCTAGTGTAACCCAGAGTATCCTCAAATCACTTTGGACTAGAGAATTGAGACTAATCCTTCCGCCCAAGAGCGTTGAGAATAAAGTCCTCCCAACAAGTTCGCTCCCCATGTACTGTCAATGGTTAAATAATTGTCTTTTTAAGAGAAAAATGAGTTAAATACCCATGTACTGTCTTCTCATAGACAAGTAAGGATATTTTGATCCACTCATTGTAATACAGAGATTGCTAGTTTCCATGTAACTAGTGTGGATATTAGTGTTCCTATGTTATGCATGCATGTAACCTTTTAGTATACGAGGCAGGGTAGTATGGTCCAATCACCCAATACAGATATTGCAAACTTTCCCCAACTATCTGTTATTAACATTCTCGTGTGCGTGTGCGTGTGCGTGTGTGTGTGTGTGTGTGTGTGTGTGTGAGAGAGAGAGAGAGAGAGAGAGAGACAGCTATTTGATTGTATGGGTAATTGTCATCTAGTTTTACCAAAGTTTGGCATAGGATGACTTTTGAATAATCAGATAGATTATCTGATCCCTATGAAAAAAGGCTAACAATTATTCCAATATGAGCGCATGGACATGTATGTGTACAACAGTACTTACTTTTCATCAACAAACAATTCTACAGCTTTCTCGTTTGCTGCACTGAGAACTCCTGTCATGGTGCCTCCAGCTCGTCCAGCAGCATAGCAGAGTCTCAAGGATGGGAACTTAACGGGGTCTGGAGATTGGAATGTTAGTGTAGCAAGCCTGCATGATTACATTTCAGGTATTGCCATGTCAAAGAAGAAACTGACAACAGATTTTGCTCTGTATGCCAATTTGGATTTAATCAAAGCTTCACTTGCATGATGGATTTCATGATTCACCGTATCTTTAGTGGGTGGGAGATTATTTTCAAGTGCATTTTTTGTCAGTCACAATGAAGCAAGAAAAATGGAAGTCCAAGTTGGAAGCATGACATGAAGCTGAAGGCGAAATGAAAGAGGGAACTATCTGGTTGTCATAGTAAAAACTGATACTCCCTCGATTCTAGATATAGGAGCTAAGTTTACTTTAGCCTTAAATATAAGGCATCAACCACTTTTTCATCCAAATTTACAGTTTCTCCTGAAAGTATTATTAATAATATTAAGAAAGTTTCAATCAAGAGGTAATTCCAATGCATGTGATTAAAGATGATATTTTAAGAAAATCCACTCACATTTGTTACAAATAATTAACTAATTTCTTTAATATCTGCAAATTAGTTGTCTACTACTTATATTAATGACAGGAAGCAGTAACTCAATTTTGACTTCCTATAGAACTCAACTTAATTAAATGAAACACGCCAAAGAAGGATGACCAGTAAAAGCTGAAGGTGATTATGATTCATGAACACGAATCCTTGGATGCTCTCGGGTGAGTAAATCACATGAGAATATCTAGATGAGAGAAACAGATATAAAATGTGTGAAACAGAATCTGAGAGGTTCACCCATCAAATGAAGACTCGCTCTATTCCATATTGATTTTCGTGTGATCTTCTAATATGAGAAGAGTCAAATCCATTATTTAATCCTTTTGTTTTGAGTTAATTGAGTCATGTTTAGTGGCACAAAAAAAAAAACTACGTCATGTTTGAACTGAAGAAAGTTTGATGCAATTGAAAAGCGCAAGCTTAAAGGGAAATGAAAAATACTGGGCAAGGTCAAGGCGAGGCCAAGTGAGTTCAGAGCAATAAATTCTATCTGGCCAGGCCAACGTATAGAGGAGTGGGATGCGCATATCAGGCACTCCTAGTTGAGCAATAACAGATGAGTCCTGAAAATAACAAATACATTAATATAAGAAAGGATACAGGATATGTTTTCGCCAGGACTTGTATTATCATGATCTTCACCTTGGATATCAAGAGACACCAAATGAACAATAACGACAAATGAGTCTTTCATGAATTAAGCATTTGTTTGAAGGTAAAACCTGAGTTTCAATCAGAGAATGTATGATAGATTGTGGATGAATGAGGATCTCAATATCATCATAATCAAGGCCGAACAAGTAATGCGCTTCAATTACTTCTAGACCCTGCCAAGAAGTAGAAGAGATTGAAATGTAATTGTAAGATGGATTCACAAGGAATCAGGTTTCGTAAAAAATATGAACATCAGATAGGAACTAACCTTGTTGAATTGGGTAGCAGAGTCAATTGTTATCTTTCTGCCCAACGACCAGATGGGATGCTTTAATGCATCAGCAACTTTTATGTCTTTCATTTTCTCAACAGGCCAATTTCTGTCAATTGTTATCACCTTTCAGATTAGATTTATGAATAACTAAATTCAGATTCATTTCATAGAGCCTAGAAACTGCACCAAGATGGAAAATCTCAACCCTTTTCTTAATAATTTTGTCATGATCAATCTTATAGGTTTATTTTCATCGGGGAAATTCAATCTGAAAGCTAGGTTATTAAGTGAAGGTTTATCACTAGTTTATAATCTTCAACAAATTTATACAAAGGAAACAGCAGTTTGGGTTTAACTGCCAAAATCAGTAGTTTAGGGGGGAAATAAATCATTGTATTTCCTCACCTGAAAGCACCTCCAGATCCCGTTAAAATGATTCGTCTGAGGGCACCTTCTGGCAACCCCAGGATACACTGTGTGCATAAGACATTAAGCATGAGTTATAAAGCAAAAGAAAATGGAGTTGCAACATAAAAGAATTTGATTTAATCCAACAAAAAGAGATAGAAAGTGGCAATGTGCAATACAACAGCAAAAACAACGACAAAGCCTTATCCACTAGGTGGGTTTGGCTACTTGGTCACTTGCCTCATTGTACTCTATCGTAAGTCAGATCTCTGGATATATTATTGACCAATAGATCTCCCTATAACTTTGTTGAGAGTTTGCTTTGGTCTTCCTCTACCTCATTTCAGAGAACTCTACACTGCTTGATCAACTTTCCTCACAGGTGCCTCCAATAGCATTGTCTAAACATCTCTGAATTACCTCAAACGATTTTCTACTATTTTCTCCTTAGTAGATGCCATTCCAACTCATCCACGAATTTGATTGAAAGTGGCTAAGGGCAATATGTGTAATAAATGAGATTGAACTTGTTGCACATGCATAGTTATTAGCTACAACTAGGAGCGCAGATCCTTTGCACTTCATGGGAGAGATACAAATGGTGCGGACATCTCTAGTCTGTCTTAGTCTAATTTGGACAGTCTAGACTTTAATCTTTTTTTAAAATAAAAACTTAAACAATCATTCCTTAATCAAGTAGAAAAATTGAAAAAATATTAAAATATGGAACATTTAAATCAGATCTAGATGGATCAAAGGAAATGTGCACACACCCTTATAATGATCAAAAGGCCAAAGGAAGAACCCATCCCAAAAGGCTAGCTTATTAGAAGGGAGAACCCCTTGACTTGTAAACCATATTACACTTGTGAGGCTTCCTAACGTGGGAGTCATAACAGTCCTCAACATGTGTAGAAGATCCAAGTTATATAAATAGATGATGTGGCATCATACCTGAAAAATGGCAGAATGTTCTGAATCAGCAGGAAGAACTTTTATATTATGCTTTTTGGCAAGAGGAAGAATAAAAGGTGCTCCAGCAATCATTGTCTCTTTGTTGGCCAGAGCAATGTCTTTCCCTGCTTCTATTGCAGCAACTGTTGGCTGATAAAATGACAAGCAGATATCTCAGTTTCGTTTATAAATCTTTAGCTTAATGTCTTTTCTCATAAATTGATAATGATGAGAATTTATTTGAGACAAAGATCAATTTTCGTCTAATGTTGGGAAGAAGCATGTGTAGGTAAATAGCCATAGAGGATCATTGAAAGAAATTGACTAGTTTCATCCGGAGAATATAGGCATTCTTCTTACACTTCATTTGTTGTTTCTGTTATTCTCTTGTCCACCACTTAATTTTTGAACATTAGTGTTCTACAATGAATAACACCTGTGAACTTTCAAAGCTCTGATGGATAATTCATCGACAATCAATTCATGCCCAAAAACTAAAACAAGTATCCTCACTTGGGACTGATGAGCTTTCACTTGACTTCATATTCAACATAATGATGAAAAGAGATGTAGATGATGTCAAAAACCGATTCAACTGAAAAGCTTAAGCTATAAGTGAAGACTCAAAAATATTGTACACATGCTTACTCAAATGAAAGCCCAGTAGGATTGACAGTGGATGCAAAGCACAAGCTAACAATATATTGCAATAAAAATTAGTTAGATTGAATTGATTAGGAAGTGACAAGGATTGAATTCTAAGCCACTTGATAAAAACTATGATACATAGCAGGGATTCAATCATCTTAAAAGCTTAAACTATTAAGTGAAAGTCCATGAACAGTTTTAATATAACTTCAAATCATGCATACTGAAGACCTCCTTATAGCATAGCAAATAAATTAGCTATTTTGAAGATGGTAAAAGAAGTAGCAAGGTACCTTTAGTCCTGCACAACCTACTATTCCTGTGACAACAGTGGCTGCTTCAGGATGACGAGCAGCCTGCCAATATACAATTAATCATATAACTTATGCAACTCTAAAATAAACCAAAGCCTGCGGAACGGGTTCAGATGTAAACCTCAATGACTCCTTCCTCTCCAGGGATGATCACAGGTTTGTGGTCACAATCAGACAAAGCCTCTTTGAGTTCACCAATTAGGGACTCATTCCTAAGACCAACAAGTTGAGGCTTAAACTTCTTAATCTGTCCAATACCAACAATACAGAACATTATTTTTTGAGTTGATATACTCTTTCTTGGCCAAAATGAGAGAACAAGTATTACCCAAAATTATAACCATACTAAGCAGTAAGCATTTTGAAAGTTGAAGTCTTGTCTTTCTTATCCACAATTTATCTTCATGTACTATCTACTTATGAACAACATTGCCGCTGAACCTCATCAAAGTGAATTCAGGTAATGAAATTTCAGATTTAATGATGGTCAAACCGAAAGTTGCTTCACTTTTTATTGACCTGTTCAGCAAGAAGAGCAATGTTCGAACCAGCTGCAAGTGCTACAACATTAAACTTGTCCGAATGCTCATCCACTATATTCAGTGTCTGCAATACAAAAACACAAGGAAAATAACGCCATTAAATGAAGAAAATGCATTTCAAGTGATATCCACGAGCGTTGGGGAAAGAAATCAACTACATCTTCTTCCGTTCACTTGGCATTGAAAGATTCAAGAGGTGGGGTTAAAAGGGAAACAAGAATTGAGCTCAATAAGTGCATGAACGAAGCTTGAACCTGAGTTCCAATGGAGCCAGTAGATCCCAAGACAGTGATGGGCTTTGGAGAATCCCATCTCCAAGTGTCTTCGTCGTCGGGAATGGAACGTCCAGGCCAAGCTGGTGATAAACAGCAATAAACCCGTCGTCCTCCTCCACAATCTTTTCTCTTGAGAGAAACACCACCTGAGAATCATCAAATCAAGATTGAATTAAAACGACCTGACAACAACAGAACAATGAATCAAGCAAGACCAGAGAGCACAACGTAACATTTTCAGGTAGACTAAGAAATAAAATACATCATTTAAATGTATTTATATATATATAATTAAAGTATATATAAGTAAGAAAAATTAGTTTAAAAAAAATATAAAACATAATAGACCGAAGATTAACTCTTGCAATAAGATTGGAGATAGTATATAAAACATAATTAACCAATTTACGAAGATGAAAGAAAGCTAGGCAAATTATATCTGAAATACTTATTATATTATTAGAAATATATATTAATTTAATTTTAAAAAATATAAATATAAACAATTTAAACTTCTTTAATCTATTATATTGTGCGTGTTTGAAAAAGTTTATTTACTCTCCATAAGTATGTTCAACAGTGTTTTTCCGTAAAACGAGATAATCTCCTCCATATATTTACCTCGACTTACATAAAAATACTTCTCTACCGCGTTCCTAAACGGACACATTAATCACGGTGAGATTATTTATTTCCACGGTCAATCATTGTAATGTTTTGAAGAGAGATTATATAAACACAAAAAGTCTTATCACAAACATTATTAACATGCTAACAAGTTCCTGTGCTCTTAAAGTTTGTGCTAATTACTTCTTATTAAAACATTTTTAGTAATTATATTAATTTCCTGCACTTTATAATAATTCTCTTTTTTTTTATTGTTGTCAACATTTGGTCAGAAAAATTTCTTTTAAGTATATATATTTTAGGAAGAACCACTTTAACTCAATCTTATTTTTATTATATATCAATATTATAGAAAAGATGTTGTCCTGTCTCAAGGTGAAAAATGAATATTTAATCCTTGCAATTATACATGTTAAGTCAAACAATTATTTTCAAAACTTTTAATACTAAAATGTTAAAATTATGAAGCAATGATAATAATAATAAAAAAACAATAATTAATAATCTTGCCCATATAAAACTCTTTATTCTGAACTTGCCATGCATGAAAAGGATTACACATAGGGAACAAAAAGGCTAGATAATAAATAGGATCCAGATTTTTTTTACCCAAAATAATTAATGAACTTCCAAAGAATTTTTCCCTAGAGTTGTAACTATCAAAGTTTCCTTTAAACAACAAAACCTATGAAAGGAACAACATATATATCATATAAAATTAATAAAGTCAGAACCATCAAAATTGAATAAAATTAATTTTTATTACATACAACTCAATTTATATAATTTTAACTCGGTAACTAAATTTTGACTTACAACAATACAATTCTTTTAGTTTAACCTATTTTATACTTTAGGCTCAATGTTTTGGAGAAATTGAGTCGTATTGAGCCAAAGTTAAGAAATATAACTATAAATTTACATGCAAATCAGAACTACAAGAATTGAGTTGTTACATATCGAGTCAAAGATTTGATATTGAGTTACAAATGAGTTAAAATTATAAGGAACAAAAGATTAATTTTTCAAAAAGTTAATAAAATCTTTAATCTCTCGAGTTTTTCCTTATTTTGGTTTTGGTCATTTAAATTTCATGTTTAAAACACCAGTCCTATAATATAATAAAAATATGGACCATTTTACCCTTTGAAAAATTAAAACTTATGATTCGAAACTTAAAGATTAAAAAAAAGTGCACAAGTAAATCATAAAAGTCAAAAAAAAAAGGAAGAATAAAACAAAGGTTTACTACTTTAATTTTTTTTCTTGCATGAGAAGGAGTGATATAATATATATATATATAGATGATCATACACACACATATATGCACATGCATATATTATAAGTGATAAAGAAGGAATGACCTGGGAATTTTGCGAAGCTATTATTGGATTTGAAGGTATCAGAGAGAAAAGCAGGTTTTGCTTCAGCTCGAGAAGCCAAATTCAGAGCCATACCTTCTGATTTATTGAAGCCTGAGGCAAAACCCATCTCTATATATAGCAAATATTTTCCAATACAATATTATAATTCCATAATTATTATACCCTCAAACTAAACCAAAACAAAAACACAAAAAAAGACCATAGAAGAGTCATTATAATAATCTGATATGCTCCAAAACGTACGTGTGTGGTACAGGATCATCGTGGGAATCTGATAAGTTATGGTTTTTGTAATAAGCAATTATTGTTTTCTCTGTGTGTGTATGTGTGTACGAAATATGTAAGGAAATTGTTCATTAAAATGTAATTTGTCTTTATACATAGGTGGGCCTGTCTTTAATAATTCATAAGAAAGATGGGATGTGTGTGATTATTATTGACCAAACGTTTCTGATAGAATTTCAGTGTTCTATTATATACGAAGCTATGGATGACTGAGACAAGCCGACCAATCTTAATTAAACGTTGCTACTTTTTCTCAAATCAATAGCTCATCAGCTTCTGCAAGTCATCATTTTGAGGAAATTTAGAAGTTTGAGAAACTGAGAAATCAAGAACCCATTTGAAATATTTACTGTATCTGAAATTTGTTTAAGGATCCAAGTTCTTAAAGCTGAAGTCTTCTTCATGATCAGCGTGCATCGTATCTTCATTTAGGTGCAAATGGTTTCCGTTTTGCCTGTGTGAATTGTTCTCAGTGGATGCAAGTAAAATGACACCAAGATCAGTTGCAGAAGGGGGTTTTGAAAAGTTGTTTTCAGAATAGCTTTTATGTATTTCAAGGTAGAATAATTTTTACAGATAAAATCTGGGTTTCAAAACCTAAGTTCTAAAAGATTGTGTTTGGAAAGTTATTGGCTATTACGAAGTTCGAAGCAAAAAGTAGATAGGAAAGATGAAGGAAAGAGAGAGAAATAAAAAGTAAGAAAGGGAAAATTTATTAGGATAGAAAGTGTGATTTGACAAAAAAATAGATTTTTCAAAACCTAGGTTTCAAACCGATATTGGGTCCGTTTGGCAAAGCGGTGGACAAGTACTTATAGGTTTATTCACACAAGCCGAGACAAATATGTGGAGGAGATTGTCTCGTTTTACGGAAAAACACTGTTGAATATAATTTTAGGGTGTTTGACCGCTTTGCCAAACACCCCCATTTTGTATCCAAAATAGCTTTTCTAAAAAATGTAAGTACTTGGTTTTGTCCAAGCATAAAATTTTTTCAGAAAAGCTATTTTGGTTACAAAATCTCGGTTTGAAACCTAGGTTTTCTCTTTCCTACTTTTTTCCTTCTTTCTCTTTCTTCTTTTCTACTTTTTCCCTTCTTTATCTTTCCTCTCTCCTACTTCTTCTTTCTTCTATTTCCTTTCGCCTACTTTTTCTTTCTTCTTTTTCCTCTTTCGTACCAACTTTTTTGCCTCGGAATCCGTAAAAGCTAATAACTTCCCAAACATAAATCACTTTTCAAAATCTAGATTTTGTCTCGGAATCTGTAAAAGCTTTTTTCCAAAATCTATTCTCTAAAACCTAGATTTTACCTCGGAATCTGTAAAAATTATTTTCAAAATAACTTTCAAATAAATCCTTAAGAACATGGGTCTTTATCCAAATTATTTTTCGGTGCATGCTGGAATAATTATTTTTGGTGGATTTCTCAACAATTTTTCCTTTTTTATATTTATTTATTCAGCGGATCCAATGCAATTTTCTGGCGTTTTCAAAATTAAAGAATGAATTTAAAGAGTGCTAAATTATTTAACATCCCAAGATTTCAGAAATTTTGAAAATGTCATCATCATTAATGCATTATATATATGACAAGTTAAAAACCAACGAGCATTTTACAGAAAGAAACGTTTTTTTGGTGGCAGTTAAAAACCAACGAACGTATGACACGTGTCATCCTCTACTTGAATAGCAATCAATGGCTATAACGGTTTTGACCTAAAAAAAATGCTCAAATTCAATTTGCACCACACAAAAACTGAAGAATCTATTCTTGATATTACAAGTTAGTTATAATATGACAAGAACTTGTACGTTTCCAATAAATATACTTTACCCAGAATGCGGTAGATAAGTACTTTTACGTAAGTTGAGATAAATATGTGGAGGAGATTATTTCGTTTTGTGAAAAAACACTAACAAACGTGCGTTTGACTTTTGAAAACATTGTTATAAACAATCCCATTTTGTGATCACAGTTGGTTGAAACAAACTTGGATTAGTATGGACTTGATAGAGTATATATTGTGCTTCTTTAGAAACCTAATAGAAAAGTGTTTTTACGTAAGTCGAGGTAAATATATGGAGACGATTATATCGTTTTGAGGAAAAACATTATTAAACGGGCGTTTAGCTTTACCATATATAACGACAAACAAGTCCAATTTAAGCAACAAAATGTTTTTATTTAATCCATATTCCCTTTGATTCTAAATGTAGCTGGTTAACTGAATTATAGAGATTAACGGTGTTGCTAAATTCATCAACATCCTTATTAATTGATTATTACTAAATTTACACATTTAAAAAGTTAATTATCCTGCATACTCCTAACTAGAGCCGGGAAAATGGGTTCAGCCCGCGGGTTGAGCCCGCCAACCCGCGGGCTGGGGCGGGTTCGGGCTGCCAAATGGCAGCCCGTTTTCAAAACGGGCCAAACGGGCCGCCTTTTTTTATTTTTTTTTTAATTTTTTAAAAAAATAATATTTTTATAGCTTTAATAGGAAGATGATGATGTTTCAATGGCTTCAAATATTATTTTAAACCTTATTATTTCATCTTAAATGCATACTTACTTTGAAAATTGTTAATTATGTATTATATTTTTGTATTATAAACATTGTTAATT
>JANTPZ010094890.1:0-18521 GCA_025593235.1 Vachellia pachyceras | reverse complement strand
CCATTGCAACCTCTAATCCTGTGTTCCTTATTAATCTCGTTTATTGCCTGGATAGAGTCACGTTCAACTTCCAATCTTTTGAGACCCAGTGCCAAGCAAAGTTGAAGCCCTTCGAGCACTCCCTAGGCTTTTGCTAGTTTAGCAGTACATTTATCAAGCTTAACAGAGAAAACCTGCAACCATTCTCCACAAACACCCCGAACCACACCTCCACATCCAGCTTATCCTTATGATGTCATCATGCCATTTGTATTTAGATTGCACCATCCTTGAGGGGGGGCTACTCCAAGATACCATCACAACCTCACTTCTTGCTAGGATTGGTGAGGAGTCATCCCATCTTTTATTTTAAGTCTCAAGAAGTTTAGTAACCATGTTTCGTGCATCCCGTGATTGTATAATGTGGGGATCATGTATAATTGAGTTTCGCGACTTCCAGATTAATCAAATTCCAACCGCAAAAGTCTCAGGCCAATTCATTGAGTTTTCCGCATAGTCTCCTTCAACATGTTCAAATCATGTTTCCCAATCCCTTTGGAAGAACTCCTTCATTTTGTAATTTGGAACTAGCTGTCTCCATACAAAGAAGCATGCGGGCAATCTCTAAGAGCATGAAGTGAGTCCTCTGCACTCAGATGGCAGATTTAACAGCTATTACTTCCTCCATCCCATTTGTATAATATTGACTGTGTTAAGATTCTCCTATGGCATGCAAGCCAAACAAAAGTCTTGACTCTTTCAGGAGCATGAAACTTCCAAATTCTCCTCCAGATTTTCTGGTCATTTCCAATGGTTCCTCCTTTGAGCCAATTATAAGCATTGCCAGTCGAAAATTCACCATCAGGGGTCAAGTTCCATCTTAAACTATTTTCTACACCCTCAAAGTTGTTAGTAGAGATATCCCATTCCTTAGTCACCATTTGCATTTGCTTCTTCATTTCTAAAATTTCTTTCCAAAGTCTCGAGTCTCCCTGTTTAGCTTGGAGATTTTGTGTTTCCCCTTGTTTTCTATCATATTTGCCTTTAAGCACTTGCACCCAGAGAGCATTTGGCTCGTCTTATTCTCCAGTTGAGCTTTAGTAGGAAGGCATCATTCATACATGATAAAGATCTAATACCTGCCCCTCCTTCTTCTCACGGGCGACATAGCTTCTCTCATGATAAAGCGTGCCATGTCTGTCCCATCTTAATCTCCCCAAAGGAATCCTCGTTGATCTCTCTCCAACTCAGGCAATCGATCATGCTGTAACGGGAAATTGGCCATGGAGTTGGTGATTGACTTTATGGGAGGATCATGCCTGCTAATGAGAGGCTAGAAGCTTTCCAACCACCAAGTCTTTTACGAACACGTTCCACAATTTTGTTGTATTTGTCTTTCCTTTGTCTGAGGTGTACAATGTTAGCTCCTAAATATCTTCCACTGTCATCCACATGCTTGAATTTACATCTGCATCATGTCTTTTTTAACTTGTACAGGAACATTATGAGAGAAATATGTGTCTTCTCCTGACTCACTGAATGTCCCAACATTTCACCAAATCCCTGCAAACAATTGCGGATTAATTCAATTTGGTTTGTGTCCGTCGCTACAAACAAAATAACATCGTCAGCAAAAATCATATGAGATACAATGGGACCTTTCACTCTGGCTCTCATTCCTCTCTATTTCTCCCTTCACTTATGAGAATGATATGCATGGGTTTTTTCCATACTAGTACAAATAGTTAGGGAGAGAGTGTGTCACCTTCTCTCAACTAGTAAAATGGTGTAAACCCTTCCATCTTTTCACCATACTACAAAATTTGGATTCGGATTCTAATAATCTTATTAAAATCCTCCCATACCCTTTTCATGAAGTTCCAATTAATTATATGTTTTTTCCAAATCCACTTTTATAGCTATGTAACCCTTCCTCCCTTTCTTCTTTCTCTCTCAGTGGATCATTTGATTCATCAGGTGTGTTTGGCAATGACTATAGAGAGTCTAAAAATACGTTCAACATTGTTTTTCTGTAGAATAAGATAATCTCTCTCATATATTTACTTCAATTTAAGAAAAAATACTTATCAATCGCGTTCCCAAACGCAGACTATAATAGGTGCTTCGATACTTTTTTAAGATGTTGAGAATCAAACTAAGGTTCATATAATGCAAAAATAAGTACTCCGCTGAAATATAAACAATGAGATTTTTGCGATGCATCTTAAAAATTCTGACAGCGATGTTACCAAATTTCCCTCTAAATTAGTTGACCCCGCGCAAATGCCGGTGGAATTTAAAGATCGTCACAGGGGTGCTGGTCTGTGGGAGAGGGGGTGGAGAGAGGTAAGAGCGGGGCTGGGAGATGAGACGAGACGGTAAGATGGAGAGGGATAGAGCAAGTAACAAAAGGGAAATCTCCCAAATCCCAAGCACGGCCATTTGATCTCGTTTCATTCGCTTGCCCCACCACGATCTCTACACATCACATGCGGGTTTTTTTTTTTTAATAAAGAAGATCATTGCAGGAGCTTCTGCGAGATATTGTACCCTTCAACCTTCATTATGATGAGCAGCTGCCGACATAATTCCAGCTCTTCCTCTGGTTCCATGGCCGTCTCTCTCCAACCTTCTAAACCCAAACCCACAAGGCTCTACAAAGTCTGGAAGGGAAACAATGTATCTCTCTCCCTCATGTTATTTTGTCTTGCCCTTTTTATTATTGAAGCGTACCTACTTGTTAGAACATTGGAATGAGAGAACCGGCTCCGGGGTGTCACTTACCCTGTTAGTCGGGTTTTTTAGGGATATTCGAATTTGAACAATTTGAAGTGAACTTTTATTATAGTTGCATGTACCCTTATACTTTGTACCCCTCGGTAGTAAAAGTTTCAAGTTTGAGCTTCTGGGTTTTTAAGGTATTAAACTATGAATAGACCAATCAAATAGTTCAAGGTACTTCTGATGCTGGTTGGTTACCAGAATAAATAAATTGATGCCTTATAGGAGCTTACTTGAAGATGCACGACTTAGCTTTTCAGAATAAGTTGAGATAGATGAAGGGGCATCTATAACTGGCCAGGAGCCGTTCTTCATTTTCTAGTGCTTTCTTTGTTCAGCAACAGAGATTATAGTTGTGATGAGCTGCAATTTGTTATCTAGTGTAAGGCATTCCGCAGGTTCAGCTCACATGATATGCTAGAGACTTCTTGACTGGTTATATGTGGTGTAGGTGCTTGAAGCACACTCCAGTTGGTTAACACTAGAAGATTTAACTTTTAAAGCTGATTTATATGACTTATAAACATTAAGAAGAGAAAAAAAAATACATCAAGATGTCCAGCACTGTATACTAGTAAGGCCGGAGATTTTCTCACTTTAGAAAGTGGTTATGAAGACTAGCAATGTTAATGCATCTTTATGAATGATATGCATTTGTTTTATTTACATGATATTTCTTATTTTGCTTAATTTTAAAAAGGTCATTTGATATTGAGATAGTAAGCTATTATGATGGATAAATGCTTGAATTATTACCATAGAATTCACTCTACAGGGTTGTCGTTTATTAAGAGATCAAATAAGCTATCACATGGACTGAATACTAATGAGGCTTCTTTCTTCATGCCAGAAATTTTTGTGTGGCGGAAGATTAGTCTTTGGTCATGATGCGCCATCTCTCTTTTTGACATCTTGCCTAATTGGATGCCCTGCGATAACATTCTGCATGAAAATGCTTTTTCTCACAGTCAAGGGGGGCAATCCTCTCTACTGCTATTCTGTATTTCTTGGGGGAGTGATGCTCACAATTTTGGTCAGTAATGTTTCTTTAGCAGTGGTGAGTAAATTTGGCCTCCCCATGATATTTAAATTTGACTTCTTGGTTGATGCAGGCCTTTACTTTTCTCTTCTTAACATCTGCTAGAGATCCTGGAATTATCCCCAGAAAAGCTCAAGGAGAAGAAACATTTGACTTAAATACACCGTCTATGCAGTGGATAGACAATATAAATTACAGTGCCAAATTACCTAAAGTGAAGGATGTAAAAGTCAATGGCCATACGGTGAAGGTGAAATTCTGTGAAACTTGCATGCTCTTTCGTCCACCGCGTGCTTCACACTGCTCTATTTGCAATAACTGTGTGCAGAAGTTTGATCACCACTGCCCTTGGGTTGGTCAGTGTATTGGATTGGTAAGTTATTCGAATCTGCCTTCAAATTCTCAGAAATTAATCTCTTGCACATCTCAAGTAGCCTTGGTGAAGGTTGATCCAAGGGACCGAGGTGATTTTCAGGAGATTCTTGTTGAGTTGTGACTTTTTACTTCTAATGTTTTGCTCTCTCTTCAGTCTTTACTGAGTCTTCTGACTTACCTTCTTCCCCACTCCTCTGGCTTAAGCAGAATTTAACACTATATGTCCTGTTCTTATTTTTGCAGCGTAACTATCCATTCTTCTTACTATTCATATCATCATCATCCTTTTTGTGCGTACACGTGTTCACTTTTTACTTCTAATGTTTTGCTCTCTCTTCAGTCTTTACTGAGTCTTCTCACTTACCTTCTTCCCCACTCCTCTGGCTTAAGCAGAATTTAACACTATATGTCCTGTTCTTATTTTTGCAGCGTAACTATCCATTCTTCTTACTATTCATATCATCATCATCCTTTTTGTGCGTACACGTGTTCACTTTTTACTTCTAATGTTTTGCTCTCTCTTCAGTCTTTACTGAGTCTTCTCACTTACCTTCTTCCCCACTCCTCTGGCTTAAGCAGAATTTAACACTATATGTCCTGTTCTTATTTTTGCAGCGTAACTATCCATTCTTCTTACTATTCATATCATCATCATCCTTTTTGTGCGTACACGTGTTCACTTTTTACTTCTAATGTTTTGCTCTCTCTTCAGTCTTTACTGAGTCTTCTCACTTACCTTCTTCCCCACTCCTCTGGCTTAAGCAGAATTTAACACTATATGTCCTGTTCTTATTTTTGCAGCGTAACTATCCATTCTTCTTACTATTCATATCATCATCATCATCCTTGTTGTGCCTACACGTGTTCACATTTTCTTGGGTTAATCTTCGTCAGAGAAAAGGCACCTTGTGGCACAGCATGTCACACGATGTCATATCAGTCGTTCTCATTGTATACTGCTTCATGTGTGTCTGGTTTGTGGGTGGCCTAACTGTCTTCCATCTTTACTTGATTTCCACCAACCAGGTATCTTATCTTACTTCCTAATGCTTTATATCTCTTTCAGGCTTTTGCTTTTATGCTGCATCTTACAAATCAATCAGCGTGCTGTCTTTTATACACTTGCATAAGTTTCGCATTTTCCTTTTCACAGACAACTTATGAGAATTTCCGGTACCGTTATGATAAGAAGCAAAACCCATACACAAAGGGACTGTTAAGGAATTTCAAAGAAATTTCGTGTTTTAGGATCCCTTCTTCACTGGTCAACTTCAGAGCGTTCGTTACACAAGAAGATTCAACAGGTGTTACTTCAGATATTGAAAGTGGCTTAATGAGTTCTCAACAAAAAATTGATGCAGAAATGAGAGGAAAGTGTGGCAAGGATGGTAACATGGTGTCGCCAAGCACGTTAAATGATTTGGATTCCAATAGCATCGATGATCATCTGAAGAAGGCAGGAGAAAAAGAATCTGTATTTGATATTTTCGTTCCTACCAATCAAGAACTTAAATATTCACAGGAGAAATCCACAAAGGAGGCCAGTTCTACACAAGATAAGGAAAAGAGATAGCTCCTTCAGATTGCACTGCAGTTTCATAGGACACAGGTATCCTTTTGATATCTTCTTTAGTCTCCACGTATAAATAACAATTCTCTTCACTACTCTTACGCATAATGTATGTCCTAAATAGTTAATAATAGTTTAAAATTTTTTTGACATTAGCTGAAAATGACCAAACACTTGCGAATTCCTTTCCAAAATGACCTCAAGCTTTGATTTATGAGCTACAAGAGAGAAATGAGGGAAATGACTTGTATGATCAGATAGTGATATATGATAAGTTGGTGTGCGTAGAAGAGACGAGGCAAGTATTATATTGTTTTGGTGTTGAAATGTTGGTCCCGATAAGGCCACTGCATTGTCTTCTGTTTTATGAAAGTGTCTATTTTTTAATGCAGATCCTTCTGGGCCATTTGCTGCGAGGGATATTTGTAGATAGTGGGTTTCAAGGTAAGCATGCTGATTTGCTGTGACTGAAGTGTAATGAAATGATGTATAATGGAAAATAGATAGAAAAAGAAACAAATGAAGAAGTAACCTCTTAGTTCCTCCTCCTGTGAAAACTAGAAGTTATACTTTCTTTACTTCAAAGGGAAAATATGACCAGAATGTTACTATAAATTAGCACATGCTACAGAATTTCTAGATAATGGATTCACTTGGTGCCTTCTCTTTCTTGAGTGAAGAATACTTGTGTATTCTTGTCTATCTCAAGTCTCAGATCAATCTCCCTCCCCGCCTTCTCTTCCCCTTCCTCACATTTGGTCACAGAGACGGGTTATGGAGTGTGTATTTATTGTCCAAGAATAACTCACGAGTGTTCTTATGATTGTCCTCATTGTATTTGAATGGTTATCAATACATTCTCCTTGTGATATAATTCCTAAAGCGTAATTTATTTTTCATGTGTGCATGAAACTATACTATTTTAATATATATATATATATATGACTGGATCATATTCGACCATTTTTAAACTTAATTGAGAGTATTTCTCTTAATGGTGTTGTGCACAAAACCATGATTAATGGGCTAATATAATATTTGGTATTTTTAAGCCAGTCAAATTGTGAATAATCTTTATACGTATCATTCTTAAATTGTTATAGAGTTTGTTTGGACAACGTTTTCAAAAGCTAATCGCATGTTCAACAGTGTTTTTCCACAAAACGAGATAATCCCTTCCACATATTTATTTTGGTTTACGTAAAAGTACTTTTCTACCGTGTTTTAGTCCCCTTCCTTGGATGCAAATGAGAGTAGTGCCAGCCTCTACTTTCTACTTAAAATACACTATTCCTAGCTCATGACGCTACAACAGAGATGGTTTGTATTTGAATACACTATTTCTTTAAGAATAGAAACTAGCTGCAAATAAAATAATCCATCCAATCCTAAACATAAGATTCCCTTTGTGGTGTGCTGCTTATTTTAAATATAAGAATGACTAAAGTATACTTTTAGTCCTTTATATTTACGTCAGTTTTCATTTTAGCCCTTTAAGTTTAAAAAGTATACTTTCAGACCCTCAAACTTAACGCTGTTAGTTTCTTTTAATGAGAATTGCTGACTCATCAATTTAATTGATGATTGTGCAATAAAACGTTGACAAAATATACTCACATTTTAATTTAATAATATAATAAATTTGATATTTTAAATTGTGCAAAATAAAAAAAAGATTTAAAATAACAGTGTTAAGTTTGATGAGTCAACAATTTCCGTTAAGAGAGATTAACGGCATTAAGTTTGATGGACTTAAAGTGCACTTTTTAAACTTAAATGATTAAAGTGAAACCTAACGCAAACATAAAAGATTAAAAAGTATATTTTAGCCTATTTATAATTACTTCAAGAGAAAATATCCATTTATTATTTATTTCCCATTCATTCAACAAGTACCACCTTTGAATTATGGATCCAAAACAACCTTGGGCTTGCTGGCAAAAGATAAATCCTTATTCAAATGCATAATACGAATTATTTTTTTAACTACTCCACACGATGAGGTAATCGCGTCAATTGGTTAATTTATTGTGAAAATTACTTTATTATTCAAATTATATTTTATCCTTAAATACTGTACAGCAAAAACATTTTTTTAAAGTTGATAAAAAACATTTTTTAAAGAGATGCATACTTTGGGACTTGGATAACAATTATAATGTATATTGGAATTAAACATAACAAACTTTTTATCCTAAATAAATATAATTTTAAAAACATATTTTCATGATAATATATAATACGGAATAAAATAAAATACCATAAAAAAGTGCCCTGGCTCGAACTTGCTTTTATGAATGGCGCAACTAACATGACAACGAATAAGAGGACTTACGCGCGTAAATACCGCAAGGAATTGAAACATGCACCCAAGAGCCCCAAGGTGCCAGCAGTTTAGATTGGGGGGGGGGGTGAACTTTGGAAGCGAGAGAGAAAGGGACACGAGGAATCTCGTCTTGGTATGATCCGCCAAAGAGACAAAATTTCATGAGCTTATGTGTTTGCAGCCTCTTTGTGAATTGTTGTGATCCAAGAACATTTTTTATTCTCTCATCTGCATTGTCGCCTAAACTGTTGATCTAGAGAGGATTATAATTCGAGATAGCCGGAAAGGAATTTGAATCTGTCAGAGGAACTCTCGGTTGAAATTTGGATTGGAGTATGGACTTTTGCAGGAGATGAGACCGATTTTGATAAAAGAGGTGGCTGCCATGCATGTGAATAGCGATCTAGATATGGGATCTTCTCCACCTGGCAGCATGTCTTCCAATTTGAAACCGAGGAGGCTCTATCGAGTCTGGAGGGGTAATAATGTGAGTCCCTTTCAACTTCTTTTCTGTATGGTTCTCGTAGTTGGGCAGCTTGTGATGTAAAAAGATATGTTTGATCACATTTCAAACTCAACACGAACTCATTGCAACTGGGCAGTATGTGTGGACGTAGATGATTTTTCAGGCCTCCTTTTTGGTTGCTGCTCTCTTGCTGTTTGGATCCATATTAATCACAGGAAAAATATAGTAGTTTTGCTCAAGTCTTGATCATGTGCAAAGAGTTGTTTAATATTACAATATCACTATTTCATGCATTATGCCCACCCTTCTAGAGCGACATTTTCAGATTAATTGTGAACCCACACAAATACCAATACTGTAATTTGCAAAGCCATTTGGCTACAATTTTAGTGGAAGGCTTTAGTCACCTGCTTGTGTTATAATCAGAAATATCTCATCCACAGATAAATTTGTCGTACGTGGCTATAGATCTTCTTAGCTCATAAGTGTCTCAGTGTCTGCCATCTGAGGGCACTCATGTAGTTGTGTTGGGTTGTAAACAAGCAACGTACGTTGCTGAGGTATTACTTGGACATATAGAAGCCATAATAAGTAAGCCATGTTCGACTGATTCAACTTTTTCTTGCCTTTATTCTAGAGATTTTTCTGTGGTGGGAGATTGGTCTTTGGTCCAGATGCAGGTTCTATATTTCTCACCATTCTCTTAATTGTTGGACCTGTAACTGCATTTTGTGTGAAGATATATCTTAAAAGCAGAAATCTGGAGACTGCTGATGCTCTTTTCTGGTATTCTATACTGATTACAGGCTCACTTCTCACTGTTTTGGTAAGTAATCTATGTGTGCTATTATTTACAGTAATACCTTTCATATTTTATGGAAATCAATTATCAGCAAATTCATTCTGTTTACCATCTTTTCCCTAGTTTTTCTGCTTATCTTTCTTTCATTTCTCTAATTTCAATATTTTTTGTTATTGGAATCAAAATTTCAATTATTAATATTTACATGGGAGAAATGCAAATACTCCTTTTAACTATGAGTCATTTGCAAATATCCCCTGAAAAATAGGAAAGAGAAAGTACCCCCTTGCACCTTCACATGCCTGGATTTAAACTTGCTTGTTCACTTTCCTGTTAACTTTATCACTTGTGCGCTTACTTTAATGATATTTACTTGAATTCTGTAATAATTGCTTATGTTGATTGGATTGTAATTATTCATACATGCTTACACCGCACTTGAAAATGGCATGTTAAAAATGCAAATGAGTTTAAACAATAGATATTTGAAGCGCATGGAGGTGACTTTCAGCTTTTGGGGGAGTTACTTGCAAATAAGTTGGTCAAAGTTTGCATTTTTTCATCTTTATAACTTTGTTATCTAACCCAAAAAAAAAAAATTGAATCCTCCTGTCGGGCCAAAAATGGTACTTTCCATTAGAATCTAGACACATGAATGATTTTATTTTCCTTGTAAATTGTCATATTACCTTCCTTACTCAAGGATTGGATCACTTTTATTATATTGAAGGTAAAAGTTGATAGGAACTCTCTTGCAGGACTTAACATTTCTCTTATTGACTTCTGGGAGAGATCCTGGAATTGTCCCTAGGAATTCCAGGCCTCCTGAGATGGATGAAGAATCTGATATACTTACTCCTTCCATGGAGTGGATTAATGGTTCAACCCCTTGTTTGAAACTGCCTCAAACTAGAGATGTGATTGTTAATGGTCATAAAGTAAAAGTGAAGTTCTGTGAGACTTGTTTGCTTTATCGCCCCCCTCGGTCGTCTCATTGTTCCATCTGCAACAATTGTGTTGAGAAATTTGATCATCACTGTCCTTGGGTTGGCCAGTGTATTGGAATTGTAAGCTCACTTTACTGTGAATTTGAATCAGAGATGAGTTTCCATTTTTTATTTGTATGAAAACACAACCGAATTTTATGGTACTTGTTAGCCAGTTTTGAGAATCATAATATAAAAGTGATTTTGAATACTGCCTTTGAACTTGGATGATGATTGTCATTTAGAAGAAGATGGAATTTAGTTTTTGCCTTGAATCTAATGAGGAAGATATTAGACGGTTCTACACGCTTGGTTTCTGGAATGTACAATTGTATTGCTAAGCTTCCCAAATCCTATCAGGCTTAGAAATCAACAATATCATTCGACTGATTGGCATGAACATTTTAGTTCACTGTTTTCTTTTCTTTTCTCTTCTATTTTTTTGAGAAAAATATGAGTACTTCTACAATATTATTGCATAAAAAATTTGTTAGGAGTGATTACTGAATTTTCATGTGTCTTCTAAATTGATTGTATTTATTTTCATTTGGGACAAATTAAATTATTTTTGTATGAATTAGCAAAATGAAAGATTTATTTTAATGGGCTTCCCCATGTTTCTTTTCATCCTATTTCTTACAGGAAATAACTATTGTGCATGATGATTATTTTGCAGCGAAACTATCGGTCCTTTGTCTTGTTTATTTCAACATCAACCATCTTGTGCATATTTGTCTTCGTGTTTTCTTGTATGAGTCTGGGCCAGGGTGACATTTCCCTTGGGAAGAGGATAGCAAGTGATTATGTATCAGATATTCTTGTAGTATACTGCTTCATAGCTGTCTGGTTTGTTGGAGGCCTCACAATTTTCCATTTCCATCTCATATGTACAAACCAGGTGACTATCTTCCCCCCCAAAGTTCGAAGTTCCAATTCTTCCCTTCTGCTTCATGTGAGCTTATTTATCATTTTTTTTATTGTTCCTGAGATTTGTTTTTTTTGTCCACATGTATTCTTGCGATGTTAGGAGAATGAATTTGTATCAAGTTCTAGAATGATTGTAAGAAAACCAGAGTTAGTTGGAAGCTCAAAGGCTATTCTGCTACAGACCATTTGTGAATTGAAGTTAGTTACAGAAATGTCCTTATCTAATAACAGGTTTAAAAGAAGTCAATGGACGAAAATTGTTTTATGCGGTTGGCACCTAGTTATAAGCAGCTTATTACAATACCTGTTTGTATCGTACTTTCTTCCAAACTTGTCTGTATGGCCATCACGTTTCCAGACTACTTTCCTTTAACTACTAGACTGTTGGTTATTGGTTGGCGCCTGCTTATACTAGAATTTTTTGTTGGTACAGACAACTTATGAGAACTTCCGATATCGGTATGATAAAAGGGGGAACCCATACCATCTGGGAATGCTGGGAAATATCAAAGAAACATTTTGCTCCACTATTCCAGCTTCAAGGAATAATTTTCGATCTTTTGTGCTGGATTATGATCATGAGAAGGTTGAGTCTGTGACCCCAAATTTTGGAGGCGGGGGACTTCTGACACCGCATGAGAAAAGTGAGCTTGAAATCGGATCCATGCGTGCGGGGGATAGTAATATGCCAGTTCCTGAAATTTTGCGAAATTGTGATTATGATCATTTTCAGATAAGGTTTCCAGATGAAGAACAGTATTCTTATGATCCGTTCTTCAGTGCCGAGCTAGATATTATGAAAGATTCAGCTAGAACATCTGCTGTGACAGTGCTAAATTTCGATACCAACGATGATGAAGATAAGGTGGAAGAGTATACACAAAGCTACCAAGCCGAAGATGGAGTCAAAAGATCAGCCCAAAGGCCCATCGATGTCAACAGAACAAATGCGGCCATGGAAATTAATGATAAAGAATAATAGCTCATATTAAGAGCCACTAGGCCAGCTTTTGCTTTATCAAGCTTAAGAGGTTCTTTTCTCACTCTTCATTCCCACATTGAACAAGTTATCAAATTTTATTAAGCTGTTCTGCAGTGATCCATGGCTAGAAGTTCCAGGAGTTTAAAGTATGACCACCGGCAAATAGGCTCAATGTGTCACTTAAATGCCAAGAAAAATTTAAATCAAATTCTGTAGTTCTGATAAAGAAGAAACCCATATTGATGAAAATGCAGAATGTTACCTTAATAAACATTTCTAACAGGTTTGCTGCAGCTAGTGGGCTCCTTGTTTACCATGAAGTAGTTGCAGCAACAAGTGCTTCGTGCGAAGATGAAGATCCACTGTGCAGGCCACATGCAAGTTATTTGATGCCATTTTTTTTTGCTGAAAATGGAGAGACTAACGTTGCACTTCTCATTCTTAAAAGGGTCAGACAAGTGTTATTGTTGTAAGCTGCAAAACGCCACCTTTTGTTCAAAATAATGCAGAAAGATTGTTGTTCACCGAATAGTAGCTCTTAGGTTTGCCTTTTGTCTTCCAGTGAGCCCTTTTTCAAGATGCAGATTTGATGTTTGCTTATTTACTAGGGAGAAACTTAGAACTCTTGTAAGCATCACATTTGAGAGAAAAACCGCATCGACTCATAGATTTCCCTTTGCAGGATGTGATTTATCTTCCTCTCATCTCACCTTAGGCCTCAGATTCGGAATATTTATTGCACACAAAAAAAAAAAATCCATCACCTCAAACAAAAACAAAAAATCTCGGACAGAGGGCTAGAAAAAGTTGGGCGCGTACAAAAAATTATAAATGGGGTAGCTTCGTCTCACTACCACACAATTTAAGAGAGAGAAAGACAAGATTTTTAGGGGTTCATGTAATGCTGAATAATAACATCAACCAAATGTGGTTCCCATTTTGCACTGGTGCTTCTTGTCACTAACTGACCACAATGAGGTGTTTTATCCTGTATACGTGCATGAAAGATCAGAGAAAATATCACCTCCAAAGTCAGGCTATTGCCCCAAAAAAGAAAATTAGAACAGAATATTAATGGACTGAATATAATATTTAAAATTTGGTGCCCACTGAAGGAAAAAACAGAAAATCAACATCCTAATTGGTCAAAAAAAAAAGAAAAAGAAAATGAACATCCTAAGAGAAATGGAGTGAACTTACACGCAGATAAATGAGGGCCACAAAATCTGATCCAAATGAAATTATCCCCACCAATAATCTAATAAGAGGAAGCTTACAACAGATGCCACGTGTCAAATTTCGATTTACGGTCACAGATTTCATTGGATGAGATGGAATTCGATCACTGTCCATCCAACCAAGCTACAAGTCCAACTTCTTCCTCTTTCGCACACCTTAGTCCATAAGCTCAAATCTGCAGAATTTCCTTTGAAGTATCAATGGCTGCGGAAATGGCCCTCGTGAAACCCATTTCCAAGTTCAGCAATGTTACTCCCAAATTCGGGAACCCAAGAATGGGTTCATACGGCAAGTTCGGCATCGTGAGAATGTCTGCCTCATCCACCTCCACACCCACAAAACCGAGCAAGAAAACCAACAAAACTGCCATCAAGGAGACCCTTTTGACGCCGCGGTTTTACACCACTGATTTTGATGAGATGGAGACTCTTTTCAACACGGAGATTAACAAGAAGTTGAACCAGGCTGAGTTTGAAGCTCTGCTTCAGGAGTTTAAGACTGACTACAACCAGACACATTTTGTGAGGAACAAGGAGTTCAAGGAGGCTGCTGATAAAATTGATGGTCCTCTCAGGCAAATCTTCGTGGAGTTCCTTGAGAGGTCTTGCACTGCTGAATTCTCTGGCTTCCTTCTCTACAAAGAGCTCGGCAGGAGGCTCAAGGTGTTACGCTCTGTTTCGACTTTATTATTTGATTCTTTTCACTTACAGTCAAGTTTCTGATTAGTTTGGATGGAAGCGAGTGCTAAAATTGTTGAAAACATTCACCAAAAAAAAACTTTGGGGACGTGGGAAAATCATACCGGGAAAAATTGTCTTCTCTTCAATTTAGTTCGACTACAAGTTTATCGATAGTTTAGAAAACCTAGTCTTGTATCGTCGTGCTGTGTGCTGAATCTCTATCATTATCGGTGCTTCCTAGACTACATGGTGGATAGTTAGCTATTAGCCATGTTTTAAGGATGTAGTTCATGCTTCATCTTAAAATAAAAAAAAATTAGTGTTGTTCATGCATTGTGTCTCCTGTTCCTAGACTGATAAATTGGTTGGATTATTTATGATTCTATTGCAGAAAACCAATCCAGTGGTTGCTGAGATTTTCTCTCTCATGTCAAGGGATGAAGCAAGGCATGCTGGGTAAAGACTCAACTTGATATAGCTTTAATTGCCATTGAACTTTTATTTTCCTATTTGGATCTGTTGGATGGTATGACCTCAATGTTAAAAACTCAATGCAGATTTCTTAACAAGGGTTTATCTGATTTCAATTTGGCGCTGGACTTGGGTTTCCTGACAAAGGCTAGGAAGTACACATTTTTCAAGCCAAAATTTATCTTCTACGCGACATATTTGTCCGAGAAAATTGGATACTGGAGATACATTACCATATACAGACACCTCAAGGCCAATCCTGAGTACCAATGCTATCCCATCTTCAAGTACTTCGAGAACTGGTGCCAGGATGAGAACAGGCATGGAGACTTCTTCTCTGCTTTGATGAAAGCTCAGCCACAATTTCTCAATGACTGGAAGGCAAAGTTGTGGGCCCGTTTCTTCTGCTTATCGGTAATTTTTGCTTATTCATCCAGTGTTCTTCTTTTACATTCTTGTGTTGAAACCTTCATACTTAGTTCCAATCAAGCTCCTTGTTAAATTGCTTTTCGAAAGCAGGATCGGGACGGGGAAGAGAGTGTAAAATGCAAAATTTGCCTTACATGCTTATAAATCTATTAATCAAACTATATCTGTAATTCTACTAAAGGACATCTAACAACAAGCATATCCAAGATGCAAAATCTTGTTCGTCTTTGCATCCCGTAAGAGTCATGAAACACCTGACTTCTATTCCCATTTTTATTGATGCCAAATGTCTTTACAGTACATTGGTCACTATTTTTTTTTATCTGAGTACTGAAAACTTAATTCTCAATTTATCCTGCAGGTCTACGTCACAATGTACCTGAACGATTGCCAACGCACAGCTTTCTATGAAGGCATTGGGTTGGATACCAAAGAATTCGACATGCATGTCATCATTGAAGTAAGTTTTTGCTCATGTTCCTGCATCCTACTTCAGAAATCATTCTTGCAAATATAAATTTCAGCATTTCACTGTCACCTTCTGTTAATAATCTTGAGCACTTCATGGCTGTGGCAACTGATTTCTGTGGATTAATCCGTTATAAAACAAAAATCCAAATTCTTAGCCTCAAAGAACAAACCAGTAGATCAGAGAATGACTGAAGTTGCATTCATGGATTGCTGTGTTTGCAGACAAACCGCACGACAGCTAGGATTTTCCCAGCAGTTCTTGATGTGGAGAACCCCGAGTTCAAGCGGAAGTTGGATAGAATGGTGGAGATAAACCAGAAGCTTCTTGCTGTTGGTGAAAGTGACGACATTCCCTTGGTGAAGAACTTGAAGAGGATCCCACTAATTGCGGGCCTGGCATCTGAGCTTTTGGCTACATACTTAATGCCACCAATAGAGTCCGGATCTGTAGATTTTGCTGAGTTTGAACCACAGCTTGTGTATTGAGTTCAGGCGTAAATTCCTCATGATCCCCTTCTCAATGTTCATCTGAGTACTATCGGTGTGAAACGTAACGAGCAGTACACAACACTGAGAAAACATTGAAATCTTGTTTTGTGTATCATTTGTGACAGTAGAGCCAATTGGTTCGCTCTAGTTGGATGGCTTTTATTTTTTATTTTAAGTTCATTAGAGGGTATTCACCCAGTCGGGGAGAAACATTTCCTCTGTTCAATCCTTTAAAAGAGGAAAAAGGTAAAAGAAAGGGCATCGATGCTAATGCTACCAACCCATTTCTTGAGTCTTGACTAACTTTTTGGGATTTAGACTTGTCTCAAACCCTTGTTTATGGGCATTGGCTTCGACCGCGTGATGACAGTTGATGTAGTATCGGTCTGGGTATTATGTGATGGCGGTTAATGACAATACTAAATATTTTAAGCATATTTGATCACGTTGAAAACTTTCAAAACCATGGTTTCTGTGGTTTTATGGATTCGGTGGTTTCTAAAATGCAACTATATTGTTTACCAAGATCTCCTATTACTGAAGAGATTCGGTGAAGTACACTGGAATAACACTTCCTCAAGTTACATTTTGGTTGAGCTAATTTTATGATTAATGATAAGTAGCATTAAGAGATGAGTAACTGATTCCTTTGGTTGAGGAGATGAAAAGGCCTGAGTGGGAAAAAGGGGAAGAACTGAAGAAGTATACAATTGAAAGCGCATGCGTAATACCAGCCTGACTGACATACCCAAGAATAACAAGGACATAGGAGCATCGTTAAGAAAATATTGTCACATATTGAGGGCAATTACACATCATATATAGAGCATTAAGAAGAAAAAAGTTTAATGGAGCCTTGTATAATAATAAAAAAAAAAAGAACTGAGATTAAGAGGAGCACCTTCGTGGAAAATTTTGTCTTTCAAAGTTTCTCTGGTAACAAGTGACGTTTCCCTTGTACCGTTCTTTTTGCCCCATTCCTTCACATCACTTCACCTTAAACTCCCTTGTAATCCAATCTTTCTCGAGTATATATGCTAATCACCAGAAGACAGCGAAAGAATTATCTCACATAATAGTATGATTCCATCACTAATTTATTTTTTGTGTCTTGATCTTCTTTCACAGGCCGAACTAGCAATTTGAAGGTCACCAGTCGCCTCCATAGGAGCTAGCCAGTATACAGCCAAGTGTTCCTTGGTTATGTGGTCCCCTCGAGCATAAGCCCACCCCATTACCTGAACAAGTGATTTAAAGCCTGTGATAAGAAAAAAAACAAGGGCTTTTTGTGTGATTTGTGTACCCGAAAAAAAGATTGATTAAGTAGATATAACAGTTCTTACACAGGCTGGGTTCATGCAACCACCAGTTAGATCAGAACCAAGCACGTGAAGTGCTATCTTGAAGACACTGGAGATCCAAGTCTTCATGAAGAACCAAGCATGATCGCAACCCTCACGATCTCACGGAGTGGCTCATAATTCAATCCCATATATTTGCTTACGACCATCTTAATCAGAACCCCTGAGCATACCCACATGAATGACAAAACGAAGTCTGATACGAGCAGCATAATCCGCCTCATTCTCGGAAGCAGACGGAGTCCCTGTGTAGGGCACTCTAGAGTCCAGATCTTCTGCTCGAACTAGGCTTCTTAGTGGATACATTCTTCGCTATTTGTCCATCGCCATGGTGCAGCGCGGGGTCCAGCCTCGAAGAATAGAGCATCAGCATATACAGTTTTGCTTGTCTGAAAATGTTAGCAAACATTATGCCTCACCCTTCAAATGTTATTTATCTTCAAGAATTAACCTGTGGAACTAAAAAATGGTCATTTTCCTTTTGAGATGAGAGGTTCATTAGCGCAGTCTGGTGGTTGAATTACAAAGCTAGTAATAATTTATTTGAAGTCCTTGTAGCCTAGGGACACAACCCATCGCGTTGTCTTATAGTTTTGACATGCTAATGATGCAAAATAAAGTATACGGTCTTGACATATATTGTTCAACTTATCGTAAGAAATGATCTCACCTAGATTTATTATTCTTTTTCAGTGTGTATGGTGAACCAATTCCTGTTAAGGAAGCAAGGAACTTGCTGAGCGTGTGGCTAGTTATGTGCATCTTTGCACGCCATATTGGTGGCTCAGGTTTATTAAGATTTGACTGTCATCTGCCTCTCACTTTCAGATTGTATTCCTCACATTTAAATCAATTAAGAGAATGATAATGTTGCTGCAGATCATTTGGTTGCGGTGTCATATTAGGAAGTTACGATAGAGATGGACCGCAGCTGTACTTGGTCAAACCTTCTGGTGTTTCCTTTGTGAGTCTATTTTTGTCTTTTGCTATTTGTTCTACTATGGATACTTCCTTCTTTTTTAATACTTGTTCATTAAGATTCTTTTTTCTACAGTTTCATTACGTGCTTACATGTTTGTATTTGTTCTAGAGGTATTTTGGTGCTGCAATTGGAAAGGGCAGACAGGCTGCTAAAACGTGAGTGCAAT
>JANTPZ010094882.1:0-10690 GCA_025593235.1 Vachellia pachyceras | reverse complement strand
CAGCTACGATGGAAAAGCCGTGACTCTTCGATTCAATGATGAATACCCATTTCTCAGATCTTCATCTCCTGTGAGAGGCTGAGAGCGATGGAAACCAAAAGACCTCGTCATGACCTCCTATGGCGCACAACACCTTCATGTTCGCGAATCCAGGCTCCTTCCAGCACGCACGCCCAATCCGGGCTCCTTCTTCAAGATCCGATCGCGAATGGGATTTCCAGCCAGATCTCATTCATCTTCGTGGCGTCTATGTCCCTATGCAACGGATCCTCCGCCTTCACCCACTCCGATGATGGCGTTGGAGAGTATGACGATGAAAGTAGAGGGGCTGGAGAGGAGTAGGGTGAAAAATAGTGGGAGTGAGGGTTGGAGGTGGAGCTTGGTCGCACTCACTTGGAGAGACGCTGAGTCGTCGACGAGCCTAGGGTAATGGCCAATGAAGGAGGAAGAATCGCATATGGGGCCGGGACTTGGGAGTCGGGAGCTCAGCTACGCCTGTGTAGGAGCTGGATGTTTGAACACTAAGTCTCTGACCAAAGACAAAGGGAAATATAAAAGTGAGTGGCTGAGACCGTGAGACGTTCTGGCAGAGTGAGAACGAAAAAAAAAATTAAACGGGGCATAATGGGCAGGTATGGGCACTCCGTGGGTGAACCCGTATTCCGCCCCGTTTATGGGGTACCTCACCCGTTTTTTAACTTGCCCATGACGGGTTCAATGAGATGGGTTTAAACGGGTTCAAAACATCCGGGTTACGAGCGGGACGGACTTTCTTGATCACCCGTAATACTCGCAGCTTTAGATAAAAGACAAAAGACATTTTACTTTTGCAAGCATGGAGAAGAGCCAATTCCGGATAACATAAAAGGAGCAACTGGAAACGGCCATTTGCTCTTCGGCAGCCATGCCTATGGTATCGTCTGCTTCCTATGTCCTACTGAAGCCATCTTTCTCCTGTATGTTTCTCTCTCTCTCTCACACGCCACACATAACCTCAATTTCACTTTTTCGTGGAAAATGCGAATTCTTATTCTTCAAACTTTCGTCTTCGTCTTTGATTTTAATTTGTATCCCTGTTGAGGCACTTGTTGCACACTTTTATCACATTTCACCATGTTTAGCTATCAATGCTCTATCAGCATGCCATAATTGATGCTGTATCAGTATCCTTATACTGTTCCATCCTGTGAGTTTAAGGGTTTGCCTCCAAATTTTGGCCAAAGAAATGGCATGTGTACTTTTCAGCAATGTATCAAATTTAGGCAACGCATCTTTCATTTTCGATAATATGGCTTTTGCTTCTCAGCTGCCAATATAAAGAGGAAAATTTATATGAATTAGCTACATGCTTTGTACTAGTTGGAGCTGTTAGTTCGTCCGCAAGTTTCCAGAATTATTTTGGGGGGGGGGGGAATTAAAGAATGATATTCCCATTGGAAACTTCTTAAGCATGGCTTTTAATTTTTTTGCAGCAATCTTCTCTTGTTCCTCGCAAAGAACTTTCTTTTCTCAAAGGAAACAACTGACTCATGTCTGCACAAATCATATTTCCAAAGATTACCGGTAAGAATCTTACCCGTTGAATGACAGCGTTTTTGTGAAATTTCATGAAAGAACCATTTAGCTTCTTGGGTTTCTTGTGATTAACAATATCTGTATGGATAGAGTGCAGGGTAGTAGCATATTACATTCAAACGAATCATTGAGGCGGAAATTCATACTTGCTGTTTTGGTCGCAACTGGTGTTTTTCCAAGTTTACCTTCTTATGGGAAGACTAAGAGCAAGAACCCCTTTGATGAAAAACGCTTGCTAGAACAAAATAAGCGGGTGCAAAAAGAAAATAACGCACCTGAAGAATTCCCAAATTTTGTTAGAGAAGGTATCATTTCTAGTAATTCCATCCCTTTAAAGATCTACTTGTATGATTATGATGTATATCTGTGAGCGTCCTAGGCAGTAAGTAGTATATAGTGTGTGTTTGGGAAATCCGTTGGGAGAAAGGAGTTTACGAATTTTGAGATATTTTACGGATTTCAATATGCTTTTACGGATTTTGAGATTTTTGTCTTGACTTGCATGCCCGTTGGAAGGAAGTTATTCCCAAACAAGCATATAGCGTGTGTTTGGGAATTCGTTGGGAAAGGAGTTTATGGATTCCGAGAAGAATTTACAGAATCCAAGAAGAATTTCGGATTTCAAGATTATTTTTTATGAATTTCAAGATGGTTTTGTCTTGGCTTGCTGCACTGTTGGGAAGAAGTTCTTCCCAAACATGCACATAATCTAATGTGGATCATTATTTTGACACTATATTATTACTTCCCAAGATGAAAAGGTTATGCTCTACTACTCGGCGCCTTGTGATGTAACAGATTTTTGTGTCAATCTGTTGAAGTTCAATGTGAAAAATTCATCTCTGAGCTAAAACAGTGCAAACTAAGGAGCTTATTCTGAAAATTGGTTATCATAAATATCTGAATTCTGAAATATTAGCTGACATTGATTAATTGGTATGTTCAGGTTTTGAAGTTAAAGTAGTAACATCTGATAGCTATAAAAAGCGTGATTCAGGGCTCATATACAGGGACTATGAAGTTGGGGAAGGTGATTGCCCAAAGGATGGTCAGCAGGTTTTTCTTTAAATTCTCTTGCATCACTATTCTTATCTCATGTCAAATTTTCTTTCCTTAAATATCTTAATTATCTAAATTTTTGAGTCAAAAGTTTTATCAGAAGAACTCGGAAAGTTTTGACAACAAGCATTAGAATGGGAACTAGATTTATCTTGTAAATTCTTGCAATGGCTACAAGCCTATGTATGATTTTTAAAAAATAGGAAAAGGCTTAGTTCCTTTTGATATTAAAAAATATTCATTGATTCTGAGTTTTGCTGCAAGGCAATTATTATCAATATATATGTTGGGACTATAAAAAAAAATACTCTCGAGTGTTCATCTTATGGCTTGATTATATACATGGTTGAGTTGGAATGGCATCTATTGAGGAGAAAATGGTAGAAAATTGTTTGAGGTGGTTCATACATGTTTAGATAAGGCCATTGGGTGCACTAATGAGGAAAGTTGATCAAGTAGTATAGAATTCTTTGGAAAGAGGTAAAGGAAGACTGAAACACACGCTCAAGGAGGGTATAGAAGAGGTATCTTTTGATTAATTATCTATCCAAAGATCTTGTCTTTGATTGAGCATAATGGCGTTATGAATCCATGTAGCTAACCCCATCTAGTGGGATAAAGCTTTGTTATTGTTGTTCACCTTATAGCTTAAACTTTTCACCCAGAAACTTGCTCTTGAGAAACAAACCAATTCAAGTAAAGCAGAACAAATGTAAAGCCAAGAGCTTCCTTCTTTCTGTATAATAGGAGAATGGTAGATGTAAGAATCCATATCTAATCAAATTATGCCATTAGGTAGCACCTTACTTCTTACAGCATTGTTTCGAATCAGGTTTTATAATAAATCCTCTAGTTTGGAGCTAGCATGTAATTGATTCACTTATGAAATCAATAATAGGCATTTATTCAATTGATACATAATAATGCATATATGTTTTATTTTTCAATTGAATTTGTTAATGACATGGTATTTGATTCTCTTTGACCAAGTGGTCATCCTTGCCACTCGTTCGTCTCTTGATTGAAGGTAAGTTTTAATGTGAGTTATAACGTTCGTTTGTTCAAACTTACCAAATTGAATATAATGATAACAGTAAGAAAATGTATGGTTCTTTGAAAACCTTATTCCTGTTAGCTGTGCAACCCGTTTTCACTCCAAGTGATCATTTTGGAGTTCTGAGATTCTGAAATGAGTCTAACTATTCGAGGTTAGGTTGTCAAAAGTCACTTTTACTTCCAATATATATTGAATGATGAAAGCGCCTTCATCTGGAATCTTTTTCTGATTATTTGCTTAAAAATGAAATGAAACACAAACAAGATATAAGATCTTGTATTGAATATAATAGCATTTTGTTTTGTTCAGATTTGTGTATTAAAATGATTTTCTTTGCATAAACCAATGCTGTTGCTAGCTTTCTCCTTCACTGGCTAAGAAGTAAATCCTTATCAGCTTTGGTAGAAAGACCATTGTTTTAGAAATGTTCTGACAGCAGTCCTAAATTTTTAAAAATTTTCAAGGGTTTGAACTTTGAAGGATTCCTTTATTCGGAGAGTGACCTGTTGATGCTACAATGATGTTCTTTAGCTTCTTATTGTAGTGTTTTACTGTCATTGCTTAAGAACTTTGAAGCACATATATTTAAAAAAATTGAATGGTGTATATGTGTGTTGTTCATATGAATTTCGGATGCAATGATCAATATAATACTTAGATACTTGTGTTTGTTGTGTTGCCAAGTGTGGATGCTTCCTTACTGTTTGGTAAAATCCTCCTTCATGTAACATACCGAATGGATCTTTACATGAAATTGTAATACACTTCATGGTCCCTGTCATTTTTTCCAAAAAAAAAAAATTGACATTATTTCGTTTGTATTAGGATTTGACGGCTAGATAAGATGGTTGGTTACTTAAGCCTGCAATATTAGATTTGAATCAATGCCCGATACCAATTTCAGCTGTACAACTTGTGTTAAATGAATTACACTCAATAATCTGACTAAATAATACAATACTGATCATGCTTTGCAGAGAATCTGACTAAATATACTTGTTATTTTATCTAACATAACAAATAATTTTTTATCATAGCCTGCCTTCTAAAGTTTACCACTTATGCAGGTCACTTTTCACTATATTGGCTATAATGAATCTGGCCGTCGTATTGACAGCACTTACTTGCAGAATTCTCCAGCCAGAATCCGCTTGGGTACAAAGGCCTTAGTTCCAGGTCTGAAGTTTATCTTTTTGTTTTTCTAATGATGAAGTTTATCATGTGTTGCTATTATTGTTACACTTTGAGTCATAGTAAATTGTACATGGTGGCATAAGGCTTGTTGTTGTCATTGCACTTTAGCATCTTGTGGTTTGAAAATTTTCATTCTGGTGTCATATAATTTAAATCTTTAGTTCACAATTACCCCCCCCCCCCCAAAAAAAAACCAGCTTTTTGCCACTTTTCAGCAAATGTTCCAAATTTTCCCCAATTTTGGAGTTTTGTTATGAAATTAGAAATTTCAATGAGCCAACGAAGTTATTTTGGTTTTCACTTCATACAAAATTAGAGATTTTACACGGAAGTTAAGAGAGTTTGGACAAAATTAGAGATTCTGTTTAGGGTAAATTAGGGAAGATGTTCTGTTGTGAGGCGTATTCGGGATTTCAATTTGATTGGAAGGAGTTTTGGTGTTCACTGTGTAGGAAATTTGGAGTTTAAGGCAAAATTAGATATAAGATTAGGGCTTTTCTCTAAAGCAAAATGTGGGGATACTATCTTGTGTATCAACTTTGCAATTCTAGTTGGTCAATATTTTGTTTTTCAATGCATTTATAACTATTTTTTGCAAGAAAATTAGGAATTAGGGAAAGAAGGATTCCATCCCCAAGACTATAGAAGAACTAACTAACACTGGTACTAATGTGTTAACGATTTAAACTAAAAGATCTCAGAATGCAAACTGTAAAAACTTCAGGGTACTTGAGTACGAACAAGACAAATCATAGGGTACCAATGTGTAATTTATCCTTCATATTAACTATATAATGAATTAAATTCATGCTTTACCCCTTTTTTATTTTATCTATTAAAAAGCACCTGAAAAAAAAAAGTTGAAAGAGATTGAGTGATTCATTGACTAATGCAGGATTTGAAGAAGGAATTCGAGACATGAGGCCAGGTGGGAAGAGAAGAATCATCATTCCCCCTGAGCTTGGACCACCGGTTAGCTTTTACATCTCTCATTTTCTTCTATCTCGATTTCTGAACTTGCTGCTTTTTTCTTTCGTGATGACCACTCTTGGAGTGTGATCCTTGAATAATTATTATGAAATTTGTCATGTGTCTTGTGCACAAGACACTGGTTTGAGTATCAGCAGTAAAAGGCACATAAGTCAGCTCTCAAACTTGGATATAATGTGAACTCAATGTTGAAGACTGAGATTTTCATGAATTATTACTCAATCCTTCTGGTATTTAATATAAGATCTACTTCAAAATGCTTTAGACATTGGGGTTCCATATTTTACATCTTCAACACATTCCATTTATATGAGAAGCAATGTCATAAGAAAACTTTTGTTGTATTTAAATGTATTTGAAATCTCATATTGTGGTGTGCAGGTCGGACCTTCTACGTTTTTCAGTTCAAAACAGTTTGAGGTGTTTGATGTTGAATTACTAAGTATACAAAACTGTGAAAGGAGGACCATAGCCTTTTATTCTGATGTTGTGTGCAAATAGATAATCTTGGAGATTGAGCAAGTCCATGAGGACCATAGCCGTACAATTTACCTTTTATGAAAGATTTTTTTTTATAAATGTGAAATAACACTCATGTCCCTATTTGAAGATAATTTAAACTACTCTAGTATAATATACAAGTTTGGGAAATAACCCCTCTATTCTTATTCCAATACTTAATCAAAGTGCATAAAGCCATTCTCCTGTAAATAATACTTCATTCGGTTCTAAATGTAGAATCTATTTACCTAATTTGATTAAATTAAGAATGTTAGTTAAGTTAGTTAATATATCATTTTTTCCGAAACACCTAATTAATTTCTTTAATTCCTTATATATCTTTCTCTTTTACTTAATCATCGTTGAGGGAACATCAATAGTAGAAGTAATTTGAGAAAAATAGACAAAAACTAAAAATAGGTTATACATTTAGGACTAATATTAACTCCCCTATCAATGACTTTTACTTCCAGTTGTGAAATTTGTGATGTGACTATTTCATTTGTTTAAACCTTATTACAAAAAAAAAAAATAAGTGCTCTAAATGATTGAGCGAAAATTGAGTGAACCAAACTAACAAGTAATATAAACAACGTTAAAGGTGAGACCCGCTTAACATGCCTTTTGTCTCTGAATTCAAGTGTGGCGTGTAGAAGCAACTTCAGCAAATAAAGAAGGTAGTAACAATCCAACCCTGCCACCGCGCTTGGTAGAGTTGGTAAGGGCTACTACCAGCATTCTTCAGGGTGAGGATTCGAATCCTGTGGAGTAACAGCCACGATAATTAACGCAACCTCAAAGAGGTTGTCCTATCGGTACCTCGTTACCACCGTAAGGTCTCCTCGCGGGAGATCCGGATTAGTCTGGGACGAACAATAAACTCAGGATACCTCATGATACTGGATGATTTATAAAAAAAAAAAAAAGCAATCCAACCCTGCCAAAGCCCAAAAAATACAACCAAGACTGCTCATGAGAAACTCACCATCATTCACATCAGAAAATGCCCCCCCCCCCACACACACACCCCAATGGGGCTGGTTTAACAAAAGATGTTACTATGTTACAATATGATGAATCCATATTTGAATATTTATTGGGAGACATACCCATGTTTGATGCTTGATAATGTTCTGAACAAGATTGTTTCCAATAAAATGATTAAAAAAGCACTCCATTCAGCCGTTGATATAAAAGTTAATTAACTTTTTTGATGAAATTAAAAAATTAAATAAATTACTTAATTATAACATATATTCTGGAAATACTTATATGTTTTATTAAATCATATATCAATTTTTAAATCAGATAAATTAGTTTTTAGAAAAATGATAAATATATCAGTTAATTAGCTTCCTTAATCTTTCTAAAAATGTTAACCACTCTTAATATTAAAGACCAAAGAGGTAGTACTTCATATGAATAAGGCACATTATTCAATTATGTCAAATTTTGAGGTCATTCACTGAACATAAAGAACAACTAGGAGTGTTGTTGTGAATAAATGTTTGGATTAACTTATTTTAAGTGATTTTACGGAGTTTTAGCTAGCAACAGAACCTATGCTTACCAGAGTTGAAGCATGTTAAAATTTGCAAGTTAATTTAAAAAGTGCTACACAAAGCTGACTGTAGAGAAGTACTTTTACGTAAGTCGAGATAAATATGTGGAGGATATTATCTCGTTTTGTGGAAAAACATTGTTGAACATACGTTTAGCTTTTTGAAACGCTCATGGGTTTAACCTAGTTGAGCTAATACAAATTTAAGAACGAGTTGACACGATTTTGTAAGATCTGTAAATGCTAAAATTTTAAAATGGTGAGTCAAGTATTGAGTTTCACAGTGCACAAAGGAAAAATATCAAGACTAGAAGATTTTTTTTGTATGATACATTTTTATTTTAAGTAATGAGAATATGAATTTTCAAACTAAAAGGAATATTTTTATAATCTAGATTAAAAAATAGAAGGGATGTCAAAATATTGTAGCTCAAAAAAATCCGATTGTATGTGAACATGTGACTTTAACTGGCACATGCCAGAGTCATCAAACTCTGCGAACAAGTGCCTTATGATAGGAACAAAGTAATTGATTGGGGAATTGGGAAATTAGTTTTATGGCACCTTAATGTTGATTTTAAAGATTAAAATTTAAATAAAATAGAGTTGTGAAAAGCAGAATTTCAAAAAAATTATTTTGAAAATAACCTTGGTTTCATGGTTTGAATGAAGAAATTGTGGGTTATACAATATTTGTCCCTAAGTTTGGTTATATTTTGATTTTAATCTCTTAAATTTAAAATTAGTGGTTTTGATCATTCAAATTCCATCCTATTTAATATATTGGTTCCTATAATCTAATAAAATATGAATTATTTTATCTCTTAAGATACTAAAATCATTGTTTTAACTTAAGAGATCAAAATCAAAATAATGATAAATTTAAGAAATTAAAGATTGTATTCATATGAAATTGTTTGGAAATTGATTGTAGGAAAGGAATTAAGCAATTTTTACATTGGGTTTGTATTTTCTTAATTTATAAAATATTTATTCTGCACCTTTTTATTTAAAAGAAAATAGTTTTATTTTTTTAATTGATAATTTTGCAAAGATATATTAACTTACACGTACAATTCAAGTTAGAAACCAATAAAGATTAAAAAAATCTCACATTAATAAAAAAAAACCTCGGTTGCTAATGACCTAGTATGAAAGTTCTTATATAAATGAGAGTTCACAAGCTTAATCCTATTTATAAACTGTTAATGTTTTTCCTTTAAGTTAAAAAAAATAAAAAACTCAATAACAAATTTATTAGAACTTGTTATTATTATTCCGACATGCTCGTGAGTCATATCACAACATTTCGGATTCATCTCCACCCATTCCTTCAGTCCTAGGGAAAAGAACCTCTGTCGTAACCTGTCTGGAACGAGCTGCAGCCAATATTTGCATAAATCACACTCATGATGCTGAGTCACAGATGGCCTGGTGCAACTCTCCAGCTCATTGTTGCATAAATCACACTCATGATGTTGAGTTAAAATCCTCCACTTTCTTGCCTCGTTCGTTAGCAATCGTCTGTGATAGAGAAGTCATATAAAGGTTTTACACCTCTGAAGCACAGACAGCTTCCAGGTCTTCTCTGTGGGGGTCTCCAAATCCTTGTTCCTCCCCAACTAACATCAGTTTTCCTATCATTCCACTTTATGTTGCCCGTCATCTTGTGCCACGTTATTTTGATACCCACCCAAGCATTGGAGCCCACGTTATTTTGCCACTTTATGTTCCTTCTGTCACTTGTCGTTTCCCATTGGAAGTGGCAATTCTTCTTCTCTAGTTTCACACACGTACTTGGAGGCAAGGAGGCTGTCTGCATGGTGGATTTTGGGATGGCAGTTGTAACAGAAGCTACCAGCGTGTACATGCCAACCAGCTATAGGGAGCTACTCTTCAAGTTAGACAAACGATGGTTCACCTTGTCTACCACCTCTTGAAATGTATCTTTCTTAACTCTTTTGTGAAGGAATGGAACTCCTAAATATTTACCGAATTCATTGGTCAAGGTAAATCCCAATTCCAAGCTTAATTCCTGGGATGATCTGTTGTGCTTTACATTGAGGGAGATAAACTATTGACTTGGATTTCAGGGCAATCACCCTCTCATTCCTAATGCTGTGCAAAATGTTTCAAGATATGCTTTATTTGATTACCGCCACCTGGGTTAAGGATGCTTCACCAAAAATTACAATATCATCAGCAAACATTAAGTGAGAAATTAATGGGCCGTTTCTACTAAGCTGTATTGGATGCCAGTGTCCATCGCCTGGGCTCTGTTGCATCAATGCATTAGTTTTTCCATGCACATAACAAACAAATAGGGGGAGATTGGATCACCCTGCCGAACCTCCCTGAAAGGTTGAAACACTTTTTCTTTACTTCCATTCCATAATAGCTGCATTTTGGAGGATGAGACACAATGCTCGCCGATATTAATTATAGACTCAAGAATACCCATACTACTTAGACAATCTGTGAGGAAGATCCAGTTGAGGCAATGATAAGCCTTCTCTAGATCTATCTTAATCACCATCATGCCTTTCTTTATATGGATAGTTCGCAGAGTGTATGACTTCTTGTGCTACATTATATTATCCGAGCTCATCCACCCTGGGACAAAGCTGCTCTAGTATGGGCTGATAATATTTGGGAGGAAATTCTTGAACCGTTTAACTAGAATCTTTGTAACGACCTCATAAATTATATTAAAAAGATTAATCGGTCTAAGATCTCATAAGTTTTCAGGCCGG
>JANTPZ010094879.1:0-17512 GCA_025593235.1 Vachellia pachyceras | reverse complement strand
GTCATGGTCCACGGGAACGGAAATGGTGCATTAAACGGGAAACACATGCGGCGACAGCCGGAATTTGAATTTCCGGTGGGTTTCCATGGCGAATACGGATGATCTGACGAGGATTGTCCAAAGATTTTGACGGATTTTAGGAAAGAGGAGGAGAAAGAAGAAAGATGTGATGGTAGTAAGAACATGAACGGAGGAAAAGTTACATAAGTCTATATGACTCCATGAGAGTAGCGATTTGAGAGGGAGGGGGAGGGAGGGAGGAGCGCCAGTAGTCTGAGAAAGTTGACGCGCTTTTACGTGAGGAAGATGTGCGCGTGGGGGGCATTTGTGAGGGGTGTTGAAGGAGAGAGGTACAACGAGGTAGCGCTGAAGGTCAGTCCCACGTAAGACCTAAGAAGGCGAGGACGGTCGTCACCTCCTGTTGATTGGAATGTGGATTGCACGCGTCCTCATGAGCATTCGTTTTGGGCATAGGGCGGATGCAGATCCATACATGCGCTTCACGTTTTGTGGTTTTTTTTTTACATCTCTTCGGTCGTTTTTGGCAAAATCCTGAAAAAAAAACCCTCAAAATTGAAAAATGACATAGGAGTGTGAGATCTTCTCTTGTTTTGAATAAAACCGGGATATCATGACTTATAGTAGAGAAAAAAATGCATGACTAAGTGCGACTCGTTTGAGAACGCGGTAGAGAAGTACTTTTACGTAAGTTGTAAATATATGAAGGAGATTATCTCATTTTACGAAAAACACTGTTGGACGTGCGTTTGTCTTTTTCCAATTTCCAAATGCTTCGACAAATATATGAATGAGATTATCTCGTTTTACGAAAAACACTGTTGGATGTGCATTTGTCTTTTCCAAATACTCCGACAAATATGTTCCTTGTTTGTTTGTCACATTGAAATCACGTTGCACATAAGTCGAAACGAAACACATCTTACATATTTACTTCGATTTTTGTAAAAGCACTCTTTCAACAAATTCCCAAATGTACACTTAACTGGCTTTGTTTGGCGGTTCAACAGTGTTTTTCTGTAAAATGAAATAACTTTCTTAACATATTTATCTTGACTTAAATAAAAGTACTTCTATACCGCGTTCCCAGACGAACACATTGCGATCAATACCGACACTCATACGGGGAGATTGCTTATAAAACCAAAGTTGCCTCCCATATTATGAGCGGCTTTGCTATTTGATCGGCCTAAGATTTTCTCTAAAACTATGTCTGAATATAACATACCACTCCATGTTGATAATTAGCTTAACATCCTCAATCATGGGGTGTTTGGCAAAACTTTTGAACACCCAAAAATCACGTTCAACAGTGTTTTCCGTAAAGCGAGATAATCTCATTCACACATTTACTTCGTAAATAGTAGAAGCACTTATCCACCGTTTTACCAAACGAACCCATAATGTCTCCGAACATATGACTACCCTCACATCTCTTATTACAAAAATCAATAACTTCTAAACAATTGGACAGCACAATTGTATGCCAATAATAATTCCAATTAGTTCCGCAATTGATGGTGGAACAGGGTTTAGCTTGCAACCAAAACTGAATTTCCAATACCCTTCACGATCTCGCACCACTCCTTCACATTGCTCTTTCCATCTGCTCTTTCCATCTGTAAGGACTGAGCCATCTAATTCCAGCTTGACACTACCCTCCGGGAGTAGGTGACTGCTAGATTGTGACCTTGCTTGACTTGAATAAGTTTTGCACTGCTATAACAGATCTTTGTCCCAGCAAGCTTTAAAGAATGAATCCAAACCATCCTAAGGCGCTCCTATAGATTTTTGTCTCAGCAAGCTCTAAAGAAAGAATTCAAACCATCACAGGGCTCTAGTCTTGAGGCATATCTATCCCAACAAATTTGTCGCATTTAGACGTCTATATATCCCGACAGATATACGCCTAATTGTTTACAATAACGTTTATAAAAGCCAAACGCACATTCAGCAGTGTTTTTTCGTAAAACGAGATAATCTCATTCATATATTTATCTCAACTTGCGTAAAAGTATTATCTACCGCGTTCCCAAACAGACCCATAATAAAACAAGCCTACCCATTAGACTTTCTTGGTTCTTGGTACACCTGCATTCGTTCTTCAAATTCCATTGGACAAACCCTGGGGGTTGGTTCAGCAGTATGTTCTTATTCAAGTTTAACCAAGGTAAAGGGTTCGAATCTTGCCTTGGATATGCAGCTCCTTTAAAATTCAGGGCCAGCTGTCCCATTTATCGATGTGCCTACAAACCAGTGAATGGATTAGTTACTGTTGCCGGTGGTGGATAGCTTGGTCTAGTATAAAAAAATTTCCATTGGACACACTCAATACCTACCAAAGAGAAGAAGGTGTCCAGCTAAGTTGGATTAAGGGAAGATTTCCATCTATCAATTGCATTTATATAATCTCAGATCATATGAATATTCATCTCATCATGGTCACATCCAAACGCACAGCTAGTAGTATCCATGAGATTCTAAAATGGGATTTTTGTAATTGAAAAAAAGAAGATAAAATATGAAGGAAAATACTAAGATGACCTCAACCATTTCTAAAAATTCCCAAACTACTTCTCTGAAAGTTGGCCACCAGCACCAAAATCTCCTCTCCAATGGTGAGGCTCCGACGATTGGTCGCAGGCGAGCTGGTTGATGGAGGGAGAAATTATTTTAACAACGGTGTAGGTGGCATTTGAACCCAACTCCACTTGCATAGCAAAAATATTGAATTTCAATATATATATATATAATGCAAAAATAAATATAAGTAAACTCATTTGTTTTGACTCTAACAGGTCTACAAATTCTGTTAAATAGTTTCCCACATTTTATTTCATTAACTATTATCAACTTTTATTTATCCCGGTAACAAATCAACAATTTTAGACTATTCACAATTTTTGTATAAACATTACCAACATTACATTTAATTTTATCAACTTTCATTTACTAAGTAATAAATTCAGACTTTCAAGTCAATGGCTGGCCGTGAAGAGGGATTTCAACTCCGGTGTGCGACCACCGGCGACATCTCTAGTGAAATGGTTTGAAAATTTTAAAAAATGTTGCAGCCATTTCAGTTTTCTCCCTCCTATTTTATCCTTTCCTTCCAATTTCAAAAATCTCATTTTGAAATCTCACACCTCCCTGTCATTTGGAAATATTCTAGCACCTCTGTCCTTCTCAATTTCCAGTTCTTTTTCTAGCATTTTCTTTTTCTTTTCTTGTTTGTATATTTTTTGTAAGAATATAATATAAAATTGGCTAAAGTATACTTTTAGTCTTTTATATTTGTGTCAGATTTTACTTTAATCATTTAAGTTTAAAAAATGCACTTTTGATCTCTTAAACTTAACATTGTTAGTCTCTCTTAACAGAAATTGCTGACTCATCAAACTTAATCATGTTATTTTAAATCTTTTTTTATTTTATACAATTTAAAATATCAAATTTATTATATTATTAAATTAAAATTAAAATTAAAATGTGAGTATGCTTTGTCAATGTTTTATTGTGCAGTTATCAATTAAATTTAATGAATCAGCAATTTCCGTTAAGAGAAACTAACGACGTTAAGTTTGACAGACTGAAAGTGCACTTTTTGAATTTAAAGAACTGAAATGAAACCCTAAAAGTATACTTGAACCTATAAAATTATAATACCATCAGTAACCAAAATAAGATATTTTTATTTTATCTTTTATATTTATCATTTTTCTTAAAAATAATTTAAAAAAATAAACTCATATATATAATCTATTATACATATGGGCATTGTAGAGAGATAATATAACACAATATGCATGTCACAATCCATAGTTTATCTATACACACACAATAGTTACGCTAGTTTTTGTAATTTTAGATTTAAAAAAATAACATTTTATCTTCCACGTTTTATTTTAAAATAATATTATAACTTTACTTTTTATTTCTATTTATTCTTTTTTGGGTCTTGTCAATGGTCCTCCTTAGTTGGGGAAAGGCTTATTTTGAAGAAAATGATAAGCGATGATAACGTAAGCCTGCTAATTACAATTTAAGTCTTTAAAATAATAAACTTCAATTTAATAATTATAGTCCTTTATTATAATTTAAAAAAATCATTGCCCAAAATACCTTCATCAGCAACCATATTTCACGACCATTCACCCAAAAACCTGCCAGCAGCAATCCTTTTTTTTTTTGGTTAAAATACTTTTTTCTGAATTTTTTAATTAATTTGATCATTACTACTGCAGATGCCTAATAAAAATGTAAAATTTCTTAATTTTACCACTGTAAAAGCTTAACCTCACTTGAAAATTGATTTATTTTCCATTAGAATTTGAAAAAACAACTGAGCGCACCTGCACTATTTGAAGGGCTAAAGTTGAAATTTTTGTTGTTTTCGTTTATAATACTACATTTGATATTTAATATATACCTTATAAATTTATATATAATCTAATGATACATATAAATAAATACTTTTAGGTAATGATTTAACTCTTTTAAAAAAAATGTCTTCTATTTTTACATTTTTGTGGTTAGCATTTTGAGTGAGGTATATGCTGAACATGAAGGAAAAAATTGATGACAAATGCTATTATTTTCAATTAAACAATTTCGATTTATGTTTGCACAAAAATATAATCTTTTGGCTTTCTTTTATTTTGAGTGAAGTATATTTATTTTAGGTTATTTTATTGGCAATCGGGTGGTCTTTGTTCAATTTTCATTATTACTTTCTTGAATATTTCTCTTCTTTTGAATTTTTATGACAAAGGGACTCTCAAAAAGAAGCATTTTTGTTTTAAACTTCAATAGAAATTATCGGCAAAATGTCAAATTTGTTGCAATTTAAATTTAATTACTTTCTTGATATTCTAAAATTAAAACAAATTAAGTCCACATCTGAACACATCATAATCCGACCTATCTAACTTTTGAGCTATACTTTAAAACAATAAATATTTGCAATCAGATTTCAAATAAGAGAATTAATGAATAAAATGTCTCAAAGATTCACAAAATTACCATAAAGTCCTAGAAGTAACTGTTGAGTTATTATTAACAACCTCAACAGCTACTCCTGAGATTTTCTGATAAATTTATGAATCTTTAAGACCTTTTATTCATTAATTCTCCTATTTGAAATTTGAATGTAAATTTCCCTTTAAACAAAACACCTTCTTTAATTTATACAGTAAAACTGTAATGTTTTCTCAAAAGAAAATAAAAAACTAATTTTAATAATTTGAAATCATGAAATGCGACTTTTTTTTCTGGTGAGAAAAATGTGACTATTTGTTGGATGAAATAGAGTGCTTATCTTTATATATATATATATATATAGTACTTAATTTTTTTATTTGATAAAAGAGACATTCGTCAAGAACATCATTATAGCTTCAAATTTTAGTAAACTGCTAATCATAAGATATTTTATCACCAAAGCAGCAAGCCCATCACTTTTAGACACTTGTATTGTTTTTTTGTGTTTGTTAATATATGAGTAGAGCCATAAATTCTATAGTCCAAATCAATATTTGTTTAGTACATTCATCCTCAAAAATCCAACCTCACTTGATCATATGTTTAGGTAAAAGTTTGTCATCAACATTACAAATTATTGAATCCACTGACTTTTAACAAAACATAATGTGTGTGTTTGTTTAATTTTACCTATGTTCAATATATATTCTATCTAAGAGTGTAAAGTCGATACAATATTAAACTAATGGTAAAAATATACATTCATATGAAAAATCTAATGATATACTGCCTTCTATTCTTATAATTGGCATTTTTAAGAGATTAATGAAAACTAAATACATTAAGTAAAAGTATTTATTTGTATTATTAGAATTTAAAGTAGTAATATATTTATTTTGTTCAATCTCTTAAAAAATCTGTTGATTCATATATTAAAAATTAAAGGTACCAACTTGTACACATCATTAAACAAACTTCTCTCTTTACCTTAGAATAATTATGCCTTGTGAAACATTCATAAAGCATGTATAAGTATAGGGCTCTACTTTATCATTAAGTGTATATATATAGGAAAATTTGGTGAAACTTTTTCCATTACCAAATTTTATATCTAAAAATACCTAGAATCTGTTTAAAGACATAAGTGATAGTGCAAATTTTCTTCAATTATTTGTTACTATATATAACTATATGTAAAATGGAAGATATTTACACATAGTTGAAGAAATGTTGTACATAATTAAAGAAAAAGACAAATTGACCAAATTAAATACAAGTTTCATTCAATGACATATATGTATATTTATATTTATGTAATCATTTTAAATACAATGATTTGATTTGATTTTTTAACAAAAAAAAAACTCAAGTGGTCTGAGTCCCATGAGTTCACCAAAGCTACAATATGTCTTAAGCTTAAAGAATGTATAAAATTATATTTAAAAATTACCTATTAACAAGATTTTTTTTTTTGCCAATCCTATTAACAAGATTTTTACATAGGCATTATGTCTTAATTAATTAAAAGTCACATTATTATTAATTGGACCAGTCATCATTTTAACTATAATTTTTTACTCAATGGATCATCAACATAGAAAATTACACACACAACACTGTTAAGAAATTTTTTGAACACAAGACAAAAATTAGTTGAAGGGTCACGAGGTTGGCTTAAAGGTTAAAGCTATTATTACAAAAAAAAGGGTTAAAACTATTAGAGGGAGTGGGGTGCAAATTATACAATTATCTAAATATATGATAAAGAAGGGAAAATTGGTAAAAAAATCTTGTAAAAAAATTTTATTAACCAGAAATACTTGATGTATAAAAAGTAACAATACTCTACATATTTTATACATATAAAATATCAGTACCCTAATTTAGATCATTTTCACTAATAAGAATTTTATATATAGTTTTTTTAATAAGGAGAATTTCCCATAAATACAAGTTTAGAGAGTAATTGATCAATGATACTTGAATTTGACTATTAGTAATTTTTGCATATGAAATCCCTCAGAGTACCTATACTATGTATAAAAATACATCAAGTGTCATTGAACAATTAATTCTATAAACAATCATTTATGAGAAATTTTCTTTATATGATTCTGTTAAATTAAATTTAACTATTGATATACCTAATTTAAAGTAGATCTGTAAACATAATTTCTTTCTGTTTGAGGCTTTAAACCGTCTACCTCACAGCAAAAGAATTGAATTTCTTTCATTTGCCAATGGTAAATAAACCATTTTTAAAAGATAGATAATATTTTATCTTATCCTAAATGTACATTAGCCGTTGTGCTAATGGAATATTGTTTGTTTTTATTTCAAATATAAGACTTTTATCCATTTTATTTTTCTAATTTATATTCTACCCCAATATTTTCTTTTTTTTACTACATATATTAGGGGTTTTTCATTAAAAGAATTATTTTTCAATTTAAATGATTACAATTGGTATTTTAGGAAAATTATTACATAATTTTTAATAAATAACAAGATTACATAACTTTCTTAATTTTTAGAATTACTGGACAAACTGTTCAGTAATAGTTTTAAATAGAGGTTCAAATAGTCAAATTGACTAAGAAGTCAATAATAACTGTATGCAACAACTGTCACCCACGATCTCATGTTACTCTTTTCTTCAATGTAATTAGAGAGAATGAGTGATAAATTCCCTATTAAAAAATTAATTATAGAATGCAACTTTCCACACATATATAATTGAGCTTTCCTGTCATGTGAAACTGAGATTTTACATATGTAATTGAGTATGTCATATTCTCTAATTAATTCGATGGGAATTTCCCCCATCCTCCCTAATAATTTTTATTACAAAAAAATATAAAAAATTGAATTGACACATCTTTCACCAATTGGTTATTTTATTTCAAATGTGCATTATTTTAATAGTGCCTGCTCATTATTTAACACAAGGCTTCGAAAACCTAAAAGGAAGGGGAAAATAATGTTACTGATAAAAATAATAATTAATGAAGATCTGGAAGACATAAACTGGGAGTTCTTCAGAGGAAAAAAAAATAAAAAATGGCAACCCAGCCTGTGAGTCTTCCCTAAGAGATAGGTTTTACTAGCTAGTTTAGCATTGGCACGTGCTCTTCATCTTGGTTTTTTATACTAATGCCTTGTTTGGTAGGGTGGAAATGGGAGTATGGAATTGAAATTGGAATTTAATTCCATGAGGTTGACATGTTTGGTTTAATGGAATTGTAAATTTATGTGGAATTCAATTCCACCAAAATACCTCTTTTCAATTGCACACCTCAACCTATGGAATTCATCTCAATTCCATGGAGCCAACATATTTTGGACAAAAATACCCTTATGGAGCTAAGTTTATAATTTGATCAAGGGTAAAGTAGTCTTTTTGGTTACATTTCCAAAAAAATCACCATCCAAACAAAAAACAAAAACATGGATTCCATCTTCATTTCTATGGCATACAAACGTACTTTTAAAACTCATTTCCATAACCATTTCCACCTCCATATCCATCTCCATTTCCATCAAAATCAATTCCATTATACCAAACTGGGCATAAGTGAAACACTCAAGCCCTAACCACTCAAACTCACATTAATGCAGACATTTTAAAGATCCATCAATTAATTAAAAAATGTTCAACTTGCTTTGAAGGAGTATTTATGCCAGCACGTAGATTGGCATGTGCCAAGCTTCTTGTGCCAAAGCATTGGCAATCATATTGGATTCTTGATCACACTGTACCAATTCATCTTCCTAGTGTTGGTTGAGCATCGTCTGTACCTTAATAATGACACTATAATTTGGATGTCTCAACATTGTCAGAGATTGAAAAAAGTGGAGAACTTCGATCTCCAAGATAATCCACTTAAATCGTCCATCACATGCAAGCTTTGCATATGCTTTTGACCAAAATCACATCACATTCCAACACTATACATGAATCCCTACAGGAAGAATTTGCTAAGCCATTTTCCATGTATATTATTAGTAAGTAGCAGACCATGGAAACAGGGTCATAAGCACAAGTACGTACTCTTCTTCACATAACTAATAATAAGAATATGAGTTTACAGGGTTTTTATGCTTAAACCTTCACAAGAGAATTTTCTTTTCTTTCATGCTCTTTTTTTTTTCATTTTATTCCAAAAAATAATGTGTATTATGATGCATCTTGTGGGATTATAATCATGATGTCATGAATTAAATTAAGAACTTGCTTATTATCCAAAAACAAGAGCTCAAAGATTTATCAATACTATATTAAAATAAATATATTAGTTTGAAGTATTTATATTTATTATTTTTTCTTTAAATTAATTTGATTAATTTATAAACTGATATATAATTCAATAATACACATAAATAAATACTTCTAAATAATGAATTTATCTTCATTAGTCTCCCAAGAATTCAACTAATGTTTATATTAAGGATAAATGTAGTATAAAATTATGGCTTTTAAAATTCATCTGATGACCTAAAAATTTATTTAAAAATTTAATAAAATATTATATTCAATGTTTGGTATAAGAGCTAGTTGACTTTTTTTAAGGAGATTAAGGAAGCTAATTAAATATTATTTCTATTATTTTCTCCAAACTAATTTGGCTAATTTATAAATTTATATAAAATCTAATGATACAATAGATATTTTAACATGTATATAATCTAATGTAGTTTATATAATTTACATAATTTCCGAAAAAATCAATCAGCTTTATATCAAGGTTTGGAAAGTAACAATAAATAATAAACATAAAGGCATATGCTTATAAGGCTTTAAAAAAACCTCTACCATGTTAAAGCTAGGAGTAAGTAAGTAATTTTTAAATCATTTAATAGAATTCATGTGAATTTTACTATATATATATATATTTTAATCAATTCGACTAATCTTAGCTAACCTATTTTCACTCTTACATATTTCATATTACATTCATTAATTGTTTCCTAAATTTCTCTAAATGTGTGATATTTAGTGCATTCAGATATCATTTGCAGCAATCTTTTGTCTCATATACTCTCAAAATTATATTAATTTATATTATATAATATGACAATATATAATAGCGTAAAATTACAAAATAAATAAACCAAGTTTGTAGGCTGACCTAATTGTCTAAATAAGTTTGATGATAAACCCGCCTGACCTATTTACTAAATAAGTTAGCCTGTACTTTAAATATACCTCTCCCTAATAGGCACAACCTATTTATGCCCCTGCCTCCAAATAATGAATGAACAAGATTTTTAATATATTAATATAATTGTTAATTATGATAGTTAGATTGATTTTTTTATTTTAATTTATATAATTTCAAATCGTTTTAGTGCACATAATTTTATAAAAATTTGGCCTTAGTTAACGTTTGTAAGTATATAAATCAAAAGTGAAGCTCATCAAAAGTACTTATACAAGAATTTAATGAGTTTTGATTCTGCACTTTGAAGGGGTTTTGGTTTTTATTCATACGTTGTTAACAAAATTTGTCTCTATACTTAACAATGTTAACTACAAATTAACATAATTACACTTCGATCAAATTCTTATTAAACCAGAAGGGTTAAAAATCATGATCTAGAACTATATGGATTAAAATTTAATACTATTATTAACTTATTAAGAAAACACTTTTGTATGTCTGGACTTTGTACCAAGATTATTGTGCTTATTTGGAAAAGTTTGTTTACTCCCCAAAAACACGTTCAACAGTGTTTTTTCGTAAAACGAGATAATCTCCTCCATATATTTACCTCGACTTACATAAAAGCACTTCTCTACCTCATTCCCAAACGGAGACATTGTGAAATGAACTGACGGCATTGTTTAGTCAAAGGTGCTCTCTTTTTTCAGCAACAACTCCATTTTTGTTGCCATAGTCATTGAATTCATCATTTCGTGTTTGGTAATTATTTTTATTACCATAATCACCTAACCTAACCTCATATCCACTCTCTCTCTCCACCTCTCTCTCTCTCTATATATATCTTAATTTAGTATTTCTCAAGTAATGCAAGTGTGTGTATATGATTGTCCCAATAATGCAGACTTTGTTAGTATCCCGATAATGAACAATTCTCATGGCAAGAAAGAAAAAGAAAAGAAAAGCAACACTTGCTTATAAAGATAATTAAGAAGGTAGCATGTTTTAAAAGTTAAACTAAATGTTGAATGGGAAAGGTTAGCGTTCACAGTTCTCATGGTCTAACTAGTTAAGTTGATGGTCGAACTAGTGACACAAGTATAAAATAAAATTTTAATAATACATATGTGTAGTACGTGTATATATATAAGAAATAAATCCGTAATAAATAAAATTGTCAACGTGATAACACTGCAATATATAATATGACTGAAAATGACTTGAAAAAAATATATTGAGCTTTCTGATATGATTATTTTTTTTTAATACTTTTTCTATCAAGTCAGAATATTGTCTAGTTTTCTAAAAATTGTTTCACTGCTCAATTTAATTTTTCGACTATGGTTTAATTACTGTTAGAAAAATGCCATTTAACGATAAAAAAAATCCATCGCTAAATGGTTATTTTCTATCAGAACATTTCCATTTAACTACGAAAATAACTATTTAGCAATAGATTTTCCGTCGCTTAATGGCATTTTTCTGGTAGTGAATGATGATTCAACTCTACTTTAATTGACCCAATTATAAATCCAATTTTTTCGATCAAAATCGAATTGTTAGTATGTTATATCGGTGGTTCAACCCACGTAGTGCCTGTTTGGTAACACATTTTCAATCACGTTGTATGCAAATCGAGACAAAACTCTTCCTATATACTTATCTAAAAATCTGTAATTGTTCTCCCAACAGATTACCAAATAAGAAAATAACCGTTTGGTCCAATCGGATTCTTTAATCATAGAAGCTAACCATAGATGTATAAGGTCAATGGGTAATACACACATCTCCCTTTATAAAAGAGAACAATAAGCGTATAATCAAGTAGACAATAAATAATCATACTAATCTCATAATTACCAAATCCACCAATTTATATTTGCACTTAATTAATCAATAACTAATAATGACGTATACCACACAAAGATAGTGGTGAATGGAAGACGACCAAAAACGCTCAGTGCCAAAATTATGATGGTCTTCTCTTATTTTTAAATTTCCAAATATATGTATTTTGGTTTATTTGGTATATCTAATTTGTACTTATTGTCATTTATTAATTTGATTCACTATTGTATTGTATGTCTACCTAAGCTACCAAGAATCTTTTGTCTTTCTTTTCTATAGTTTACAATATGTATTATTCGACCTTTTTTAATTGAGAATGAAAGAGGTAAATGTAGTGGCCGTTTAAATTAGCGTTTGAAACTACTTTTCCACCGCTATTTACGATCTATGAGGTAAATATGTAAGAGAAGTTTTATCTCAATTTATATCAGTACGACGATAATCCAAATAAAACTATAGTAGAAGATGATTGAAATGATTGACAAAGAAAAGGGGGGAATGGTGGTGTGTTGGGAAGGGGGTGAGCAGAGAGATGTGTGAGTAACTGAGTATTTTTGTTAGGGTTGTATGATTGAGAAGCTGATATTTCTGAGAATTTAGATGATACTTTGGGAGGGGAAAAAAAAGGAGTCAGTGAAAGTATAAGAAAAGTTCATTTGCAGTTTCTCTCTCCTCATCACTTTGTAAAAGTGGTTCAACCAAAAAAGCAAAGTATGGGCCATTGCAAATAGCAGATAGCTAGCTGGCCAGATAAAACCCACATCATTTTGCCTTGGGGTCACATATGTTTCTGGTGCTCTTGATTCTGCACCATATGATTTTATAACTTCATAGGTAACTCAGAGGGATTGGATCAACGCAACAGAAAGAGCTGATCTCACAACATGAAAAATCAAGTTTTGAATCCCTGTTGGGAGATGTATCCTTATTTAACGTTGATAGTGCTTCAAACATAATTGTTTCCATTAAAAAGATACATATGCTTACAAAAAAAAAACTTTAACGTTAGATGGGGGGAAGGGAAAAAGTTAGTTTCATGGGTATTTTCTGTAATAATTACAATGATTCTTTTCCTTGTTTTTTTTTTGTTAAAACATGTATATCTTTGAATTTGAAGTAATTATATTCGAGGCACTAATTGCGAACATCTATCTGATAGGATTCGAATCATAGTTCTTCATGCTGTGAAAAACTAGTATTTTCATTTCCCTTAAACACAACCCTCTTGGTTGTTCATCTGCTTGAACACGTTTAATACTATTGAAGAAGATTTAGGTTGTTATGTATATGTTGATTGTGCAATTAGTGGGCCTATAAAGAGTCCAATAACACAAGGGTCCAGTGATCTGACCACTGAGCGGAGCTAAGTCATAACGAGCATTAGGGCTATTACAATGAGCTTGGGAGACCCAACCCAGTCTATCAAAGTTTCAATTGGTCCAGCCAATTTGGTCTGGCTTTCTTCGTTTTTTTCATACTTTCCATTCGAGACAAGTTTATTGATACTAAATATGTGTAATTTCTGTCTTAAACAAAAAATATGTGTAATTTCACCAAAGGGAGGGGTTCGATACCGGAGAAGGTCACTTTGTTGTGGCTCCAGCCGCGGCGTTTGGGGAGGCATCCTAGTTATGGGTACTTAGGTAAACATCTGAGAGTAATTGACGGCTCGCCCTGCCCAACATTGGTATGACCTAAGAGGAAGGGAGATTTCGTCCTGCCCTTGACTTGTGGGTGAGCCCAACCCCCTGCCTAAAATTTTTGTATCAAAAAAAATATGTGTAATTTCTCAATAAGGATTCAAACTTTGATTCATTATGTTGTGAAGAACAAACCATTTTTGTTAGACCCAACCTTTGCCGGTAATTTGGTTTGGTCTTATGTTTCTCATAGCACATGCTTTTACACAGCAGCCATGAGAAGAACCAACTACAATGTTCACAAGTCATAACTAAAGAATTGTTTACAACTACATGTTGAATAATTCAACTAATTACATATAATATTCAATGAGCGGTGAGGAAGACACAAAAAAAAAACTTGCTTTAAAGACCTCTTTAAGCTAACTAATGAAGAGCATTTTCATAAAAACCACTTAGCATTTTAAATGATTTTGTTTGTATGACTTTTGTTTTTTTCTATTAGTTGTGACCAAATCCTCATAGTTGTGTATTCAATGAACGAATACAAAACAGTTTGTACTCTCACCGTTTTTGGCCAAAATTTGCACAATCATTATATCCAGCGACTTTGAACTCATTTAATGGGATTTAATAAAAAGGTATTGTTAATACATACATTGACCCCAAAAAAAAAAAGAAGCTTTCTTCATCAGTAATTTACCAGGATTTCCACTACTTTTGCCTTGGTTCCTGATCCCCAGTCCTAAGTCCCAACGTAATTCACCAATTCTAGGAAACGGAGTTTTACTTTTCTTTTTTTTTGACCTGAGAAATGGAGTTTTACTTGACATAATCAATTTTAACCCAATATTACATTTTTCCCAATCCCATATGCCAAGCCAATGTTAGCTTCTGCATGGGATTCGAGAACGCATGCACAACCTACATTCTTTAATATAAAAGTCATTTGATTTTTGAGATAATAAAAAAAAGTATATACATGTATATTGCAGCCCTATATACTTTCTTTGGTGATTGCACACATGACTCGCTGCAATTTACAAGGTATGACACACATTTCTTATAAATAATGTAACTAATATTTCTTAAATAAATTAATTATTCGACCCCTACATCTAAGACCCGGGGGGGGGATCTGGCACAGTGGGTTCATTTTCCAGTAATTAGTATGCTTAACTTGCTAAAGGAGGAACCCTTTCCTTTTCCATTTCATAATCAACAAACTGCACAAATGGCAAGAGACAGAGAAGTCCGAACTCTAGTCTTGAGACTCGGCGGCAATAAAAGAAATTCCCCCCATTGATTTTTTTTTTTGAAAAGTTACAATTTGTGAACTGTTCTACTCTTTTATTAGAACAACAGCCCCACCAGCAGACATACACCCTACAAGAAAATCACATGTTACCCTACCCAAGGGTAATCAATGGTGTGCTTATCTTATATGATACACTCTGATACCACCAATGGCTATGGCTGTTGATTCTCTGTTTACTCATATTTCTTATCTTCTCTTCCATTCTGCTCATCTCCATTTTTCGTCCCCTCCTTCAACTAAATCAAATCACCATGTACTCATTAGGGAAATACCAAACCCAATAAAAAAGAACAATCAATGCAGAACATTACTTCCTTCAGTACACTACTCGATAACTAATTGCAGATGTTAAAAAAATAGTTAAAGCTGGTTAGATGCAGTAGACGTGTGATGATTTATTAAAAATGTTATTTTTAATCATATGCATTATAAGCTACCTTTTATAAAAACCCTTTATTATGTGCAATCAATAATGGATACTTGGGGGGGGGTTATAAATATTCAGGCAAAATAAAGTAAACGCATTGTCTATCTTTTATATTTAGAACAAGAGGCAGTCATACCTGTTAACCTCTAAAATCTAGGTGTATAGAGCTTAAATATAAAAATAAGTTTTTACAACGCAAAAAAGAGAGAGAAAACTTTACCTTCCGAATCATTTTCTTATGGTACCTATAACCCTGTGAAATAAAGAGAGAGAATTATATGTAAAATATATCTAGAAGTTGAAAGAAAATTGTGCAGCTTTGTGCGCACGCGCGCTGTGTAGCAAGAAAATTCCAGGATCTCAGGTATATAACCTTGTCAGTTCCATAGATGTAATCACAGTAAGTGAAAACGGACGCGAAATTGCTCTGGCTTTGTCCTCCAACATAATGATGATAATCATGATGCTCTGCCCCAGCGTAAAAGGGAATATATTTTGTGGGGCTCCAGGGTATGTCGTACCTAACAAGAAATTAAGCAAGCAGAAAAGATGGTCACAAACCAAGATTGCTATGAGGACACCTGAGACGTATAATGCTCCTGTTCTGTTCATGAATGGACAAAAACGAAAGCCATCTAAATTCTGAATCGAAAACAAGCAAGCTATAAAGCACCAATAAGCCGTTTCTTATGTTCACAAAATATTCTACAAATATAGTGGGAATAGTGGTGAGGAATAAAATAATCATTACTTAACAGTTCAATAGTTCATCCTTCAGCTTTGCACTCACACCGTATTTTTCAAATAAAAGTTAACAGAAAGATTTTGTTGTCGAGAAATTTAGGTGCGTCATAATTTTGTAAAAGGTTTGTCCTGGACAAATTAGTTACATGGAATGCAACTTGACTTCAAGTATCCTGGCTAATTTCCGCATACAATTTTTCTTCTAAGGGCTTCTTTACATAAGTCCTGCATCCTGATAAACTGCAAAGGACACAACAATTTCATATGCTAGTTCGTTTTCAGTACCAAACGTCGACCTGCTATCACAAGTCCTCATTTGTTCACAAGTTAACAACAGAATGATTCCAGGAGACAAATTAGCTCAAACATCTCACCAGGTTTCTATAATGCTATAAGTGAAAACTTACAAGCAAATTGCTGTCTGAACCAAGTTGTCATCAATATTGTATTTTGGCTCCACACACTATAACCAACCCGAGAGGACCTTCCTTACTAACCAACCAAAGCGATATAGAGTGAAAGCGGAACATAGATTGGGACCAGAGACATTCAATTCTAGTCTTGTGAGACAGCTAAACTTGAGAAAGCAGTGAGAATAAATCCAGATAAGTATTCCCGAACTTCCATTAATACTACTACTAAGAGACATTTAATATACTCCATCCCAAGGAAAAAAAAATTATGACAATAATGGAGGTCTTATAAGAAAGTCACAGGACAACAGGGGGAAAAAATATTTGGACATTAATTTTATTTTATGTTTAGTTTTAACTTCTAGACTGAAAGGGCCAGAGTCACAAGACAAATGAGCTTCAAGAAATCAGAACCATCCGCCTCCACCCCACTCTCGTTCCGAAGTCAGATTAAAAGAGTATTATTTTCCTGACTGAGGGACAAACAGGGGAAATCACTAAGCAACTCCTTGATCTGTCTATGTCAACATAACCAGAGGGTTCCAATCTTTGCCAGCACAATAATTCTTGACAACCAAGTTATCAATACAAATAAGAAAATTTTATTAATTTTAATTTTAGAAGGGAAAAAATCTTTAAAGCCTTGGCAGAACGTAGCTAAGAAAAGAAGGATAAAAGGCTGTCAAACTGAACGTATGCCCCATTACCCATTCATCATTAAAAGCAAGCCTCTATTGTAGATCCTTCAAATCCAAAGCACTTTGCAAGTAATTTTATTGGTGAAAAGAAACAGGTGGTAAAGAAAGTTTTCAGGTAGCACGTTCAGAGGAAATCAAGTAAAGCAGAAAAGGAGATTAAGAGGCGATAGAGTGAGGACTGTAGCATGCGTTACCCGCTGTGAGTGTCAAGCGCTTCAATCTGCCGTAATGCTATCCACAACCAGAGCGTAATCATGTGCCCAG
>JANTPZ010094878.1:0-11112 GCA_025593235.1 Vachellia pachyceras | reverse complement strand
GATTTTATAAGCCGCATCAACAAACCCATCTCCATTAGAACAAGGGGGAAAACAGTTCACTATGTAAGCAGAAATTGCATACAGAAATGGCATAATGCCGTATAATCTGGCCAATTTTGTCAAGGTGTGGTTCCAACTGGCAAAGCAGCTTCTCTGGGTGTCCAGATTCCAAATACCAGTTGGCATGTCTCTCTTTATGGGGCCCAAGTATGGTCCCAACAGCCAACATTCTGCGGATGCTTAGCAAAGGCATCCCACTTGTCCAAAGCCATATATCTTCCGCAGGAAATAAATCACTCTTGCAATAAGAGCATAAGAACTGATCAAGATATAAAGCCCAACTATCTTTCGATACACAGCTCAAAAAATTATAAATTTAGAGAATGGTACAAGCACTTGAAGACAAATGACAATAACTCTCACTCCAAAGTTTTGCATAGTCAATAACTTATGCATACCAGAAGATAAAGCAAGCTGCATGTTTCTTTTGGACCTAAAGCCAACATTGAAGTAGCCTGAACACTAGCAAGAAGGGTATTGAAAAGACCCGGACTCCAGCCATGTACAGGCCAAAAAGCAAGGGCTGACACAGCAAGATGACAGATAGCTCCAAAACCAATAGCATAATCAGGATATGGAGAGGATATGTCTGCTGCACATGCAGCCAGCTTGGGGCTGCAATCAACGCAGTTTGATCAATTCAAAGATGACAGCACAATCGTTAAACTGAAAACAAACCGTATGAAACTAAAAATATACCTTATCTCTCTGTATAACCGTACAAGTGCATCCACCAATTTTGTATTTCGGTGTTGCTCCTTAGCTTCCTATAAATTGCAACCAAACAAAATCAAGAATAGAATTCCTCAATGGTTTATGTTGCACAAGGATATATAAATCCATCAGACTATTTTCATACAGATTTCTAATAGGATAACAGATCAGACTATTTTCATACAGATTTATAACAGAGGATAATAGGTCATCTTATCTCTAAGATGATAACACCACCATGCCCCCCGGGCCCCTCTTTAAACAAAAAAAGAAGGAAAAAGTCACAGTATCTTAAAGCAATAATCTTCTAGTCTCATGAAAGGTACATGGATCAGATCCTTTCATGTCTCCTTAGGACAAGAAAATAAGCCATAACGATGAAAACTTCAATGCCAGTGAAGAATAATGGTCGTGGAGAAAGTCAAAATGCAAACTTATGGTGAATACTCATATCTTCTACATAACCCTAGAAATAAAACCTCACCACGAACAATTGATGAAAAGGAAGCTTTCAACCTGAAACAATATATAAGGAACAAAGTTCCAATTTATGTTATATCCTCCTCCTCTTGATTTCACAAGTTCACATCAGAAAACAGAAATTGCACTACTGATCCACAGTAATGCCCAAGAAGCCAAGAACATAGAAACATATAAACATAAATCACAAGTAACCTAAGATTCAGTCAACCATGCGTAATAATCAAACTAAAACAGAAAAATGCTAGAAAATAATTCACAATACTCTCCTAGTCATTGAAATACATGTTCTAAATTCAAATATAAATTTTGGCAAAAAAATTCAAATATAAATTACTCCAACCTAGATTATTTACAACAAGTACCATAGTGAGGAGAGACAGAACGTCCACAAGACAAACCTGTAATTTCTGCAAAAGTGTAATCAGTAGAGCCAGACAAGGGACTAAAAGATCAACTATACTCTGCTCACAGTTACGTTCCAAAAGTAAATCTGACGTGTTATTGCACTCTGTACCCTCATCCACAAGGTAATCTGTTCGAGAGAATTGTCCAATTGTATATGGTAAAATTTTAAGGAAAAAATATCATGTCCTATACAACATTAAACCATAGAATATAAAATGGCATAAAGCTAGAAGACTGGTGAGAGACAGTGAAAAATCATGAGGTTATGAGCTGCATATAATACAGAATACCAATGAAGATATATAGTGACCTGTATATTTGTGAGCATAGAGGACTATAAGACAACTAACAAGAAAATTACTTTTACTAATCAAAAGTCAATATAATGTATTAGGAAATATCCTATTTGATCAATACTAGGCAAGTACATTTCATCAAAAAAATACAAAGGAAATACCATCAGGAAAGAGAGAAAAAGTAAAAGGAAAATCAAGCTTTTAAAAATTATCCTTTGAAATACAGTAAAGTGCATGCTGCTCATCGCATTAATTAAACTAATCCGACAAGTGTTGACAAAACCAATATTAAGCGGTTTGGCCTGATCATGATTTCATACACTAAGAATCACATAGCTAGTAATAATATAAACCACTAATAATAACAAGAACATAAATTTGCTCACCATAATTGTTAGAGGACCGCTCAAGCATGAATCTGCAGTTGACTAAAACAGCATAGATAACTATTATTGCACCTTCATCATATAAAGTAGCAGCAACAGTCTGCATTGATTTCAAACTCTAATAAGACCAAGCCAACAAATTTCGTACTAAGAAAGAATTTTAATTACCCTTGAAACAACTCAGAATAGAAAACTATTGCATACTGGGTTTTCAGAAATGAATGCCAAAATTCTAAATGCTGTTGTCAACTGCGCCAGAGAAGAATCTCTAAGAGCAACACCATCAAAAGACTTCTCAGATATGAACTTTCCTAGATTCTCCATAACATTAACATCAGAGCCAGCAGAAGACTCGCCAACAATATTCTCAACATCAGTCAGATCTGACACTAGGACACTAGTTGAAGTTAACTGCACATCTCCTCCAGAAGCCAATACAGCAGCATAACGAAGCAGACCAATGCCCCCATGTTTGTGGTAAACTACACCAGCATCAATCCATTCCAGCAGCCTTGAGGGAGCATCTTTTCTATTGGACCCAGGAGAGGAGATATGCAAGGCTCTATGGAGTTCCATAGCACGTCCAACCCAAGAACCCAAAGATGATGATGTGGAATCCATAACAATGACTTCAATTATCTCAGCAGCAGAGTGAAATATTGTAAGATTTACCGGTGATGATCCTGAATGCAACAGGATAAGCACAAGAATTTCAAACTTCCTCTAAGCAAAAACAATTTGTCACTATTGCAAAGCGATAATCGAATAACTTGAATACCACTATTTTTTCCAACAAATTCAGATTCCTTGACAGAACTTAATGCTTCAATGATGATGGAAACTGCCTACAAGAGAAGAATCGTGTAACAGAATTAAAATCTTTAAATTATAGTAAAACTTCATGTGTTACAATATAACAGACCACATACAAATATCAACTCTAGTCACATAATAACAAAACTTCCACTCAGTATTGGAAGCTATATTCCGCAACTGAGCGGAAAAAATACTAATATGATCCAAAAATCAAAACTTCAAAGCTTAGGTTGCTTTAATTGAAAATGGATTCCAGAAAGTTCTCTCATTTTCAATTATTGAAAATGGAAACAATAAAGATGGCTCATTTGAATAAGTTGAAACAAGATTTTTGTGGCCAGCTGGAAAGAGATATTATCAGAAGCTAAAATTTTAGCTCCTCTGAAAGGTTTTTCCAAGAAAATAGGTAATTTCCCAGAAAAGCTTTATCCAATCAAATAAAGATCTCCCTTTCAGAACAGGACAAGTCACTTTCCACTTGGGCTGCTGTGTTATATTCTTCAAATGCAAGCATCAGCTTTGCATATTGGAACATATTGATCACAAGAAAAGCACTTTCATAGAAAACGAAACAGACCCTAGGAACAAAATGAGAAAAATAGCACCTAGTTTACTCTATTCTGCTAGATCATACTGACAAAAGATGTTGCCAAGAAAAGGAAGAACAAAGCAGATTCATTCATAATTTGTAAATTTGCAAAATATTGCAATACATTGCTTCAATCCAATGAGTGTGACTTAGGCTATCAACTCAAATATCATGAACTTCCCAACTCAGCATAATATGGATTCCAACAGCAAAATTTTGTGCATACCTCAGGGAAATATCCCAAAGCAAACAAAGCTTGGTGTCCACAATTAGACCTGCAAATTGCCAGCAGATTTGGTTTAAAACTCTGACTATTGGAAAATATACGATTCAAATCTGTCCCCAAAAAAGTTTAAAAGGTAATGTCCAATTGTCCACCTAGAGAGACTACAGAGCTCCCACAAAACCCATAAAAACTCTTCCGAGTGTGGATTTGATGAAAGCAAGCGATCAATTGCATTAACCTAGGCCAAGAATAAGAATAACCACAATTAGATGGGGAGGAAAAATATACAGAAAAAGAAGGGGGGGATGTGGAAAGGAATAATTTCTGAAGCGAAACTAACCATCCTTAAATGTATCCCAACTAACAGCCCTATCTCAAGTGGACTACATGAGAAACCTTTTGATAACAAGACAGATGCATATCGAAGAGGAATACAATCTTCCCTGTTGACAACATGACCACCCTTAAGGGCATGGATAAAGATCGTCAAAAGTTCTGGATCTTGTAGCAGGCATATCAAGCCTAGAAAGGGGAAGAACAAAATAATATAAATACTTGATTACATCATTAGATTATTTCCAGTACAAGATCCAACTAATAGTGAGTGTGTAAATACATACAAATATGTATTTATGTCTTAAAACTAATTGGAGCCCACCTGAACGACAAAAAAGAAATGAAAGAATCACGGCTTCAATTGATGATGCAATATCCATGAATATTTCTGCAGCATATCCTCCTTCCATTCGCAAAACAGATGATGACAACAGTGCAGCTGATAAGGACAGAAATCCCCGCTCCTGTCTCCATTGCAGTTCATAAAATTATATATACAAACATGCAAGTGTGTGTGTCAATATACCATACAACAAGAAAAGTTGCAGAACAGAAATTAATTCCAACATTCAAGTACCCTATAAAAACAGTGAAGAAGTGTATGTACTTAAAATTGTCCACATTCACGCAATAGGGGGACATATGACAGATAAAAGAGCAACAATACCTTCAACAGTCCCAACAAATGTGAGTCAATGTCCCGATCTGAAAAGCAGCAACTTGAAGAGCTAATTAGGCCAGAAGTTGCTTTATATGATAACAATCCATCTGTCGCACCCGAAAACAATGATCTAGTTCCATAAGCCATGGGAGAAGGATCTTCATTCAGACCACGTGAATTTATCAACTTCTGCATTAGTACTTGTCAACTAACATTAACACAGAATTTTACATCTGGAAATTCTAGCGTAAAACAAATAACACTATCTAAATAAAAAATTATAAAGGATAATGACAAAATATGACAAGCATCTATCATAACAATAATCAAAGTCAATTGATTGAGAATGACCAGAAGCTTTTTGAGTTGAATTTCTGCAGTAGTGAGTATGTTCAAGGTAGCATTTGTAACCCTTCCAACTGTACTGATGCTTTCCAACACAGACAGAACTGCAGACTGGTAAAGATCATATTACCACAAGATAAAGACAAAAGTCCAGGAATGCAAGGTACCATTTCAGCCACACTAGTGAAAGCAATACCTCATATCTTAAAGAAACTTCATAAAACTGCAGACGATGGAGCAAATAGGTTGCAAGAGAAGCGACATCATGACGAGGCCTAGACAATATCAACTTCAACAATTGACTATAACCTTCACTTGTACCAGAAGGAATATTTTCCTCTTCACGTGGCCACCAACCCAAAAAGCCCTCACACCCAACTGAATATCTGGTAGCCTGCTCCACAACACCAAGAAGCAGGAGCATAGTAGTAGTTGAATTTTGCACGCCCTTGGAAAAATACATCACAATCTGCTGCATTCCCCCACCATTAACAAAATGAAAACAGCTCTCTCTACCAGAACACAGTAGAAGAGCCATGCTCAATCCTAGAAGGACATTTTCACTCTGCATTCCAGTACATGACAAAGGGTAAGAAAATGAGAGAAGTTCAAAGCACATTTCTTTGATTCCAACTATATCAAAGAACTAGGAGATGGAGAGAATAAATAACAGATTACCCGAAAAAGGTGATGATCTACTGCATTTGTAGATCCCCTAGTAAAATGAAAGTATCGATTAAACAAATCCACCAACCCTTTGGAGTCCAACATATCAGCCTGTGATACAAAATAACTGCCCTCTGATGACCATTCTGAAGATTTACTGCCTGCTTTGTTCTGAAGGGCTTTATAAACTTCAAGAAGCTCTTTTCTGGCTTCAGTAATAACACTATGCAACTCCTCAAACTTCTCAGATCTCTCTAACATCTGATATCTTCCCCTAATTGAATTGCATATTTCAGTGGAAACATAAGAGGAGACTGCTGATACTACTGTACTCACAACTTTATGTCCAGCGTCCCCGAGCTCCGGAAACTCCAGAATCTCCAACATTATCTGTATAAACAGCTTGAATTCATCGGAGATATCTGTAGCAGGAACTGGAATAGACAATACATTTAAAGAGGAGATTGAATCCTCAATTGCTGAATTCACAGAATTTAATGCAAGAGGCAGGTCTTCAAGCCTCCCTTCAGAAGAATCAACAAGATCAGTCAATGCAGTGTCATCAAATTCAATGTTAAACTGGCCCAGATCCTCTGCTGTGTGGCCGTAAACTACCAAGCTCAAACTCCGATAGCTTCCCCTCACAACTAGATGACTAGTTACAACAGCCTGGTCAAGAGAACAATCAGGGTATCAATAATTAAGCAAAGTCGGCTACTCACTGAGCATCAAGACCAAGTCAAGGTGTCAATTAATCCACCAATGATTAATTACAACTCAAAACAATGGGGAAAAATACTTATATCATTTGAGTTATGTATGCTCAAATGATATAACTATTTTCCCCATTGTTTTGAGACAATGTTAGTCACATTTCCCCTACTCCTAACATTATATATTTATTCAGAGAAAATTAATCATTTAATTCATATAGTTTTGAGTCAGCTACAACTGAATCTAGAAATTTAACGTGGTGCAACTTTGTCTTTAAAGTTTCGACGACCCACTTAATCCATTGGTTCGTACAACTCAGTCCAAGAAGGACTGCGTATTTGACTATTTTCTGCAAGTGTGAGGACCAACAGATTAAATGGTTGAAACTTGAGTGACCAAGTTAAACAAATTACATTTCAGGGACTGAATTATAGTGGAGTCAAGACTATTGAGACATGGTGATTTATTTTCCCCTTCATCGATGTAAATGAACAGTACTTGTTCAATCAATTTTACTAGAACGATTTTTATGTATATCTGATAAATGCATGGTTCCAACATCTTCAAAACAACATGTACTTAAATTTTCTCTAACAAAAAGGAAATCAACGTAGATCTACATTATCTACATGTGTGCGAAAATTAATTTTGACAGGGTTTATTTTTCAAACCAATCTATAATTGTTTAATCGGAAGAACTATGTATCACGGGCAATGACTCTGACAAGCATTAACATGATAACAGTTCTTCACAAATTGAATAAAAAAGCCAGCCTAGCAGAAAATCCAGGGAAATAGAAAAACGTTTGATTGAGTCTGGCTAAAACTGTCAGAGCATACATTTGATGAAGTAAAATGTAGTGAATACCTCTACTTCTAGCACATTTGATGAAGAGTGAGAGTATAGAAAAGGCTGACAAAGTCTCCTAAACCTCGTCTCTCCTTCACAGTGAACAAATACCTCTAAAGCAAATGATGGAGGAGAAGTGGCTCTGAAAGTAAGAGAGGTTAGGGAAACACATTACAAAACCTTCAACAGAAACATGCTTGCAGTGAGTGAAAGGGTAGGAGCATTGTAGATAGCCACTAAATAGTTTTGTTCAAAGGCGAGGATGAAAATGTAGACAACCAAAATGCACAAAAATCAGAAACTGCATACCCTACAAGAGTTACTGATTGGGCAACCGATGATGCACTCTGTTCCAAGAACTCACAGGCAGTGATGACAACGGGTTCTGAGAAAATCACCTACAAGAAGATTTTTTTGGATGGAGGGGAAGGCGTCAACATGGCAGCCAACTAAAATCTAGAAAAACCAACTGCTAATACTGCCCCGAGTACACAACTATTAAAAATAGGAATTGCAGTTCGTTATTTATAAATTTCAACGCAAGAAACTATGGCGGGATAGCAAAAGATGAGTGGCTGCTAACCTAACCAGAATTTGAAACTGTAGTTGGCATTCGACTGGCGCTTCAGCGAGGAAATAAGGCTCAAAACAATTATGAAAAGCAAGCACGAGTGAATGCAAAGTTACCTCGTCCACGCACTCGTCCAGATGGGGGTGGACGAAAGTCTGAGCAAAGAGGACGCATGGTTCAGGTCGACCCATGTGGAACTCTAAATCATTGAATTTTCTCCACCCGGGACAAGCAACTCAATCTCCTGTATTCGGGCTCTAGGGTTTATGGCTCCTGGGTTTGAGGCGCGCTTCTGGAGATTTATGAATTGTGACGTCCTTTCGACCTTGCCGTCGATTTCCCACGGCATGAGATTCTAGTTGTGTCCTTCCGGTGAACAGCTATACGTTTTCCAAAAATAAAAAATAAAAGCAATGGGAAAACCCGGTGGATGTGTTTTTCTCTTTTTTGCCAACCGGAAAGAATTTGACAATGTATGTATTTGGTAACGCCATCAAAGATATTATTACTAAGTTAAGGTAAATATGTAAAGGAGATTATCTTATTTTACGAAAAGAACTATTGAACAGGTTTTTAGACTCCCAAAACCAGGGTTAAACAAAAGGCCCGCAACTCGGTGAACCTATCCAAACTGGCTCGGAAATTTGCCCGTTTGGGCCCACAAAAAATGACCTGAGACGGACGGATTACGAGCACACCCTCAATCTACACGTGCCTGCCCATATATATTATAATAATTTTATATTATTAATTTATTATAATATATAGATATTCAGCCTTATAAACTAATGAGTATCTTTGGTTTTGTGGTTCATGGCTTGGTTTAAAACACTCAAATCTTACGTTCAATTCCTCGATTTCCTTTTGCACAATCCATTCCAGACTCCCAGAGTTCCATTCTTCTATAAGCGTCATTGACGACACGCTGCATCGCTACCTCAAGCGAGGTTCCCTCTTCATAAGTGTGAGGCGACTAAGCGAGGTTCTTTCTTCATTCTTACCCTCACCGGTGACGACAAGCACCACCTTGGCCCCGCCTTTCTCACTTCCCTCCTCTCCATCCTCTCCAAAAAACCCCTCAGGCCACCCCGGCTTCGTCCTTGTCACCACCGCCAATAGAATCAAATCACTAAAAAAATTTCTTCACAATAGAGCTCATATTAATTGGTGAAAATGTTCACCCACTTGCCTTCGCGACCACCTCGCCACTCTTTGCCCTCACCGCGTCAACATTTGCCCCTATTAATTCAACTTTTTGATTGGTTAGGGTGTGGGATGTTTAAACATTCCACCTCGAAATATTTGCAGGTGAGATCCTATGGACCTCATGCCTTGCAGACCATCCTAGTTCTTACTTGTTTTTGAGAGATAACCAACATGTGATGAATTGCATGCATTGTAATATCTCACGTTAGCTACAACGTCTAGTTTTTACAATAGTTGAATTGAATGAAAGATGTGTTTATCTGTGATTAGTTTTAATGATGTCAAATATAAAAGAGCGAAAATGTTAAAGGAGGAGCCAATGATTTAGTCCAGTCCAACGGGTCAACGCGATCAAGTGTGAAAAAACCCTGGGTGTGACTTAACCTTTTTATACAAATTCGGGTTAGTCCAAGCAGATCCAAAAAACCGTAGGTCAAACACGTTCAGATCAAGGCCTTCCAGAATGCCTAAACATTTATTCTTCCTCTTCTATTGGTATTATTAACTAGTTTTATATTATTATTATGATATCCATGTATGTTTTTTAATCATCATGGCATCTCTTCTTTACCACCTTGTAACATTATTTTAAAGATGTCAATGGAGCTAGTTAATTAGTGGTTACTATTTAATTCGAAATGATTGCTGATTGGCTACCTTATCAAGTTTTTTTTTTTGTTAAGCATACGCATTGTTATCACTATTATTACCATATTGGAGGGTAGATGTGCATGCACAAGGAGGATTCAAATATTGGCATATCAAGACTCTTTATTAGCGATTTATAGTTTGTCTTTACCATTCCCTTTTCCAAGGAAGCAGTTCCGAGAATTTGTTTTTGAGTTGATGCCGTTGGTAAGGAAGGCGAAGGGGGAAAGAGAAGTATTATTAATATCCCGTGGTTGAAACGGAACAAAAGAAAGTTATACGAAAACAATGTAATTCATTGGGTTTGTTTGGAAAAGCTTATTCACTCTCCAAAAATACGTTCAACAGTGTTTTTCCGTAAAATGAGATAATCTTATTCACATATTTACTTCAACTTACGTAAAAGTACTTCTCTACCGCGTTCCCAAACGGACACATTGTTACATTCCTTTAATATATAAAAGATAGTTTTTTTGCTGCAAAATTAAAAGAAGCTATTCAACTTATATATTTATCAGTTTCTCCTAAATTAATTTACTTAATTTATATATCGATATATAATCTAATGATACATATAAAAATTTTAGAATACACATGGCAATTAAGTAATTTAGATTATAAAATTTAAATGAGGTGGTATTAAATAGTGATAAGAAAAAGATACCATTAAACAATTACATGAAAAGGAAAGATTTAACCATTTAAGTGTGTGATAGAAAGTTTTTTTTCCTCTCCGTGTGGGAGCTGTTCCCTCTCTTCATGAGAGTTTTGTTATGGCAGTTGGTGTCGTTCCATCCGTAACAGAAAGAGACGAAGCTTGCGGTGACGAAGGAGTGTACGATCCATCGCCCACTGCGGTGGTAAGAAAGAGTGAGCTACGCCGGTGCTCATTGCAACAGAGTAGCTGTGAGAGGATAGAGAAAAGAAGTGAGTGAGTGGAAGAGTAGAGCAGATGAAAGGAAGCTCTAGCCAGGATCGGGAAGGAGGAGCGAACATGAAGGCAAAACTAGTGTGGAAACAGAATGATCAGAGAAAGAAGCACGGAGGAGCGCTGGTAGGCAAACTGATCACAACCAAAACACTAAATAGACCAACGGTGATCCAAATGATAAGGAAAGGCTGGAATCTTCCAACAAGCGA
>JANTPZ010094875.1:0-11312 GCA_025593235.1 Vachellia pachyceras | reverse complement strand
CATTTCATGAAATCCCTTAAGACCACTTAGTGTGTGTACGGAAATCGTAAAGTGACAAAATCAACTCCATACATTGTTGACTCTAAAACCAAGCACAACTAGGATGATAGAAGAGAACAACAAGATTTCATTGAATAAGCAAAATGAACTCCATTTTACTTTGTCAATCACAAAACAACTCAATACACAATAATCCAAGTTTGGCTCAACCGAGACCAGGCATTTACACACAAATTACAAAGTCCAACTCGGAATCCAAGTAATCCATAATGTAAATACAGATTGAAAGTAAATACTCCCCTTTCGGCACTTCGAACTCCGGCTCACTTCATCTTCAAGAGGATGGAGACGCTCAGCTACTCATGGAAGATGGAATCAAACTCCTTGTGGATGGTTGAGGCATGATAGATGGATGGATGATGGTGGAAATGGAGTAGGTAGGGTTTATGTGAGTAGAGATGAAAGAAAAAATATGTGGTGTGTGTTTCTACCTCCCTTCATCAGCTCATTTCTTCCTCTCTTCAACCTCTGCAGCCTCCTCCCTTTGCTCCTTTTGAAAATACCATAAAATAGCATTAGAAACCGTTCTGGGTCGGATCCATCAAGCTAGGTCGGGTTATTTTCCTTCTGGAGTAAAAATCAGGTACTGCGCGATATTCGCCGCAACGAACTTGATGTTTCACCGCGGTGAACCTAACCTGAGAGTTCTTTGCCTGCTACTTGAACTTTGGCTGCGGTGAAATTCATATTACGTCATGGCGAAATTCTCCAGAGCTGCTTCTCTTACCCTTTTGTACAGAGTTCCTGAAATGAAATAGAAAATATGGGCAGTATCATTGGCTCATGATGCAATTTAGGCACAATAAATCATTATTCATGGCATATGTACCCAAAATCACACTAATCCAAATCAATAACTCCTAATCTCAACTTAAGCACAAAAAGGTCATGTATGGGCTAAAATCGACTCTAAGACTCTGGGAATTCAAGTAGAAAACTAATACAATTAAAGCTCAATCAATCCTTGACTCATACTAGCCCATTCTTCCTTTTTTATTTTGGGGATATTCCGTATGCTGTATTTTTATCATGTGGGAATGTACGGAAGTAGAAACACCCTATGTCTTACATATCATCGATGCAACTATTCATATTGTACGGAAAAAGAAGCACCCCATATTTTACCATTAGTGTAACCATCCCATACTATTTTGTCTCTCAAGAATCCATTGCTTTTCTTATCCATCAAGGAGCAGCTCGCCCAACAGAGGCGATTCATCCCACTTGATCCCTATCTATCAGGTTCTTGCCTCCTTCCTGTCTATCAGGAAGTAGCGTGCCCTACCATTGCAACATTATTTCGACATAGGAGGATCACCGCCCAAAACTTAGAGAGATACTTGTCGGCTAAAACATCCTTTAACACACTTTATTGGGTACATCCTCTTCTCATCATCCAGCAATATGCCTTGTCCCAATCAGGAAACTTTTCATAACTCAATCACCTAGCAGTGGCATTCAACAGTAATGGAAACTGCATATCTCGCTTTTCAGTTTGGCCTGATTGTTACACCTTTTCTGATGCCTGAAGATATATTACAATATCACTAGTCATAATCTCAACATTCAAGGCATCTCCAAGCCCCGAGTGATTCGTCTTTACTATTGCTAGGTGTAACATATAGCATCTTCCTCATCATTTACATCATTATGATAGGCTACCTGACTTTCCCTCTGGTAGCTCTTAGGATTCCTTTACCAATCCACCTTGGTCATTTCAACTTTTGCAATTTATTCACATAGGAATCCTTTATCAGATATAGATTTAAGCCTATATACTAGCAGATAATTCATCACGAAGTATCCTCAAACTCCGCTACTAGTAATATGCCTTTTCAATTCTTATTAGTCATAAAATAAATGAGGCCATCCAGGTTGGGACATCTGTTGTGGCTACTGCTGCACATCGAGAGTTGCAGCTATTACTACGCCTCTTACAGTCTATCCGCTGTACTCATAATAATCATGAGGCTTTTAACAATTTTAGTACAATCAGTACTTTTCACACTTTTTCTATGCCACAGCCTTATTAACAACTGCCCAACTCAATTTCATTTGCATTATCACAGTATATGGAATGGTTGCCATCAAAGCCCACGACCATTCCCTAACATTGGCTGCATCTAAGGCTAATTGATCCAGTTCATAAGCCTCTCTGGCCCTCTGCATCCACGGCAGATGAAAATCTCGCCTTTACAGAGTTGTATGCTCTTCGAGTCCATTAGTATTCGGATTCAAGTGGCGTACTAGAGAAGCAGCTTTACCATTTTTAATCCCTTTACAATTCATGTCATCTACAGGGACTCTATAATCCACTTCTGGATTCTTGGGCTGCTCTTACACTTCATTCAAGCTCCGAGACAAAACTAGAACATTAGAATCTGATTAGGAAGAAGTACAGGCATATTTCATCTTTATAGAAGACTTCTCTTCTTCAACCTTGATTGGCCTCTCTAGTCAATCATAACAGGTTCTTCCTGTAACTGCATAAACTCATACATATTTTCAAAGCAACTTAGCTTAAGGTTAGAAGGTTTTGCTACCTTGTTCTCTTAATTTCCTTGTGACTTGAGGCTTTCTTGTCTAAGTTTCCCCATGAGTTTCTCTGATGTTTTAACTTCCTAAATATCATACAAGAACATAATCATCACCCTCAAGTCATCAACAATGCAAGATAATCACAAAAACACAATATCAATTGCTTTTTCAAGAACCTTAAAACTTCAAACTTGTTCTCATGATTTCAAATGCTTCCCAAAACTTTTTCTCAATTATACCCTACACAATTTTGCCTTCTAAAGCCATTAGAAGCATCAAAATCATGAAAATCACATTATTTCTTCATGAACCAAATCTGGACGAAAATCTGGAAATTTTCCAAAAAAATTGGATTTTTCAACTTTTCTTCACATGTAATGACATTTTCTTGATCCCAAAATACTTCTCATGGATTATTTAGCTCAAAAACAACTCTTCCTCATCAAATATAAAATTGGACAGCACCTCCCCTTAGGGTTTGAGATTCCAAAAATTCATACAACCATCCAACCCAAGCAATATATATATATATATATATCAATCTACTTCTTATCATTCAAGGAGTGTTTTGCAACCTTTAATTTCTTCTAAATCCCTCTCTTTCTCACTTTCACCATCATGAACCCTAACTTTCAATCTTGAGAAAAAGGGGTTTAATCAAGAAATTAATCCATGGAAAAGGTAGAGGAGGTTGCAAGGATCAAGAATATGTATAGGTTTGGGTGGTTTAGCTTCTTACCTTGTGAGTTCTTGAAACTTTTCTCTTCTTTGCTTTCATGAAAATGGCGTCACTTTTGCCTCTTCTTTTAGCTGGAATTTTCGTGAAGAATGGAGGAGGAAGAAGGTGGAATCTTGTTTATTAAATCCCTCACAATTTAATGAATGGCTAAGATTGCATCTTGATTTTAAAACTTAATATAAAGGCTATAAATCAACCAACACACATAACACTTCATGCAATCTCATTGGTCTTCATAAAGTATAATTAATTGAAGGAAACTTGGAGGTTAAGACATGGTCACTTCAACCAAACTAAATGCCATACAGCTACCTCATCTAGTTACAACTTCTACTGTAAAACATAACTTTATTTCGGTATATTTTTCTTTGCCTTTCTGGAGATATTTTCTTCCTCTTTTAATATCCATATTTTTCTCATTAATATGGCGAAATTATTTTCCTAGAAATACCCTTGAAATTCGTCCAAAAATAACAGGGTAATTTTATCCTACCGAAAATCCCTGAAAAATGTATTTCCGACAGGCAAATAGCTTTTAGGGCATTAAACATTTCTATAATTTTCACTGATACTCTAGCCCTTTTCCTTTCATCAAATTGCCCTCCGGATTGTCTAAACTTAATTTTTGAATAAAATTATATTTTCAAGATTTTCGGGCCTTTTTCCTTTCGTTATGGGAATTCGCCTTAATCATATATTGGCAATAATTTTATAAAATATTATAAAATTCACTTGATTTTTTCTATGCCCTGAACTCAACTAATTAAGGTCTCTTGATACCTTAAATAATTATTTTCGGCCATTAAATCTTCAAAATTCTATAAATAAAATTCTAGGCCAATTTTCAGCAATCTGTCGAATATCTGTTAATCAGTGAGTTTTGCTCTATCTCTTAACCACCAAAATGCCCTTACATCTCTTAATTTTATCGTTGACTTTTTTGCCCTTGATCTTTTGTCTAATGACCCTTGGGTTCTTCCCAGGAGGTCACCCATCCTTACATTTCTCCAGGGCAAGCACGTTTAACTGCGGAGTTCTTAAAAGAATTCAAACCATTAAGGTCGGGTTAACTTTAATCTTTCCATTCCATCAACATATACTTTTTCTATACTTTCTATCTACAAGTTCTAACTTGACTTTTGATTATCAATTTCGCCCTTTATGTCTAATGACCATCTTGCCCTTAGTCTTTACACTTAATGACATTTACGTCCTTGGTTTACATTCTTAGTAATTTCAAAGCCTTAGGACTAAATTGATCAGGGTCTCTTTAGTCCGTTGACATCTTCTCCTTCTGTACTTTTATTTCTGGGCCTTATCTTATCTCATAACTATCTATTTGGCCTATTTTTCAATTTACAAAAAAAGGCTGGATATTACAGTAAAGGTTTCTCAAGTACCTACGTTACAAACTTGAGTTGGTTCATAAATGCTAAACAATTATGTGTTTTTCAAGTACCTACAGTGACAAACTTGAAATGGGATTCACAAGTGTCTGTGTTAACATTATGATTGTAATGTTTTCCAAGTACCTAGTTAAACTTGGATGGTATAGTGGATTGAAAATCTCAGAGGTGCTCTGGGGACTGAACGTAGGTCAGAGAGGGCTGAACCAGGATAAATTGTTGTGTGCCTATAGTTCTTTTATCTTCGTTAACGTATATTGATTTTCATGTATTCAATCTATTTTCATACTCCAGTTTTTTACTAACTAATGGTTTGAATTTTGTGATCAACTGAGTTTTGAAAAAAAAAATTTTGAGACACCCAATTCACCCCCTCTTATGTGATAGCATTCTAACAATAATCATTAATGCAATTATTAATGTAGGGTTAGTAGCTTTTGCTACCTTGATTACCAACCTGGACTTGCACTTTCAAGGTTTCCATGTTACCTTTCCAAAATGCTTCCTTAGCAATTTACTTTCCTACATACAATATTGTACAATGGACATTAATACTAAACCATCCTCAAGCCTCAAAACACATCAAAAACCATGTAAAACTTCATCTTGAACCTTAAGGACTCTTAAGCTCTTAAAGTTGTCAAAATTAATTCCAACACTTCCCAAATCATTTTATCACTTTCACCATACACAATTTTTCATTCTGAAGCCCATGGAAGCATCAAAATCATTAAAATCACACTCCTAATTCTTCCAGGTTTGGCTGGAAAACAGAACCATAGGTAACAATGTGATTTTCAAACTTTCATTGCATGTAATGGCTTATTCTTGATCCTAAACAACTTCCCATGCATTATTCAACTCAAAAAGACTTCTTATTCATCAAATGAAAATTTGGACAGCACCTCACCATAAGTTCATCATTCCAAAAATTTCTACAAGCAAAAAACTATCACAAAATATATATCAATCAACTCTAAATCATGAAAAGAGAGATTTACAACCAATCTTTTTCTCTAAATCTCACTCTTTCTCATTTTTACTCTCATGAACTCTAACATTCCAGCACCAAAAAGGAGAGCCAAAATAAAAAATCTAAACTGATACAAGTGTAGAAGAAGTTCCAAGGATCAAGAATATGAAAAAGATTATGAAAAAAAAAGAATATGAAAAAGATTGCATGGGAGGACCATTTACCTTGGAGTTTTATGGATTTTTTTCTCTTCTTGCTTGGAGCTATGGAGGACGTCTTTTGCTCTCTTTTTAGCTGAAGAAATTGTGTGGAATGGTAGGAATCACTACCAGAAAAAATTGGAATTAGCGACGGAAAAAGTCCGTCGCTAAATTTAGCGATGGAAAATTTCGTCGCTAATTTAGCGACAGAATTAGCGACGGCATATTCCTTCGCTAAATTAGCGATGGAATTTTCCCTCGCTAATTCCGTCGCTAAATTTCATTTTTCTGTCGCTAATTAGAATATTATGCCTTACTTTTCTGTCGCTAAATTTCCTTTTTCCGTCGCTAATTCCATCGTTAATTAGAATATTATGCCTTACTTTTTTATCACTAATTTACTGAATTCTGTCGTTAAAATTGTGATGGTATTACATACATGTCATTCGCTAAATTAAGACTTCCGTCGCTAAATGCCTTGTATTCCGTCGCTAAACAGATAATTATGTGTTTTTATTCCACTGTTGATTTTAGATATGAATCAACTACGCATTAACAAAAATATTTTATAAACAAATCCTATTTAATCACGCAATTGACCCAAAAATCAAAATTTAAATAGTAATATCAGGTACATAGTATCTGGAACCATAAGTACACATTCTAATGTCTAAGGAGGTTTTGAACTGCATTTTTGCTCTTTGACTACTTTCACCGTGACCAAATTACTTGTTCGCTGCGGCCGAAGTAGCTCAAATAGCATTCAAACTCTCGGGTGTAGTTCGCCATGACTAACTTAGTTGTAAGCCGTGGCAAAACTTTCAGTGCTTAAAAAAACCAAAAATTAGTTTGAATTTTAAATAAATAGTTCATCTTAAATTTATGCCTTTAATACTCCTGAGTATAAAGTATAATATGATTTTCAAGGATAATGTATTTAGAAAACTATCCATGGTTTTAAGAGATGAAAGCTTTTGTTTGATTGCATTTTCAAGCTACTAACAAAGGGTCAATGTTGATGCATTTTTAAGTTGACTCTTTGCGTTTTTAATTCTTCAGATTGTTTAATCGAGACATTAGCCTTGTCGAGAGGATAATTGGGCCTAACTTCCTTTTGATTAGTATGGGTATGTCTTGATTCTAATCTCTCTAGAACTTGTCTTGATTCTTAATTAAAGGTCTATGATATACTATTCTGTAAAAATGATATAGGCCTTCATTTCAAAACCCCTTATTTTACCCAAACACAAACCAAAAATGAAACTTAACGCTTGCTACCCCTTTGAGCCATTCATTCTTGAAACAAGCATTGGAAGCTATATCTTTACATTCAAGTATGAAATTTGTATGCATTACATGTTGATCATGGTACTATTATTTTCTTAAAAAAAGAGAAAAAAGAAAAGAAAAATAATAATTATATATGTAAGAAGAAGAAAACAATAAAGAGAGATGAGTTGATAGAAATTTATACATACTCTTGAATACATTTCTTTTAAACTCTTGCATTACAGAAGCATTATGTTTGAAGCTTTCTATAGTGCTGTGTAGTCAAGAATTCCATTCATCACTCCATTTCATTGTCTTTAACTCCGCATCATCCATTCTAACCCCAAAGTGAAACATTCTCATCCATAAATCTCGTAATAAAAATCCATCTAAACAATTAAGAAAAACAAGTTTAATAATCCATCATCTCAACCCAGATATGGCTTAATGCCATTAAAACATCAACTGTATTATACAAAATAGAACCTCCCATGTAGAAAACAATCGATATCAAATCACCCTTACCAGGGTGGCATATGCCCACTTCATAGACTAACATAAGCGGATTAGCAGTGATACAACATCATTCAAAATGAGTGAAATGATATAAAGAGTATGTAAAGCCTAAACGTATGGTAATATATACATCTTCCACATAAATGTCCCAAAAAGCGGAGGCCCTACAAAAGGCTGACATAATACTATGCCTCTAGCTCTTTTCCTTCCCGTCTACCAGTATTAAGGCCCTCTCCTGAAAATGTTGAAACCACGGGATGAGACATAAAGTCCTAGTAATCAACAGATAATTTATCAAATATTCAAGAAGGGTTATAAGAGGTGAAGTAAGGATAAATTTTAACATTATATTGATAACATTTTTAAACCAATAGGGTACTAGATCATCATATAGATACCAAACGTAATATTACACTCTATATAAAGAAGAGGGTAAAATGACAAAGTTCCAATTGAACACATTAGTAACAATTGTATACCAATACAGTACAATACAATCTATACATAATCTCATCCACCAAACTCCTCCTTGTATGACACGACATGGACTCTAACTTATAACGATAGAAGACTTGGCCAGAGTCAACCACCAATATAAAGTTAATGAGCCCCCTCCTAGCCGCCCACAACTGGGTCCAATACTCATGAGAGTTGACAATTCCCAAAGCCACCCACAACTGGGTCCAAGACTGGGTAGGTCTAATATAATGTCAACCACTATGATCAGTAGTGGCAACTATTGCCATGGACTTTATGATGTACCAAATATATCATCTTCCCAACTTCATCACAACATAACACAAGACCTAACAAAATAGTCACCATCATTTCATAACTCATTTATATATATATTCTCATTTTTCCATCATGTTCTCAATTATAAAGTAATATTACAATATATAAAGAGTCATTAATATAAATCATAATATCAAAATATAATCCGCTTCACCAATGATTCATAAACATATAGAACTTAGTTTTCAAAGGTAACTTCATGTTAATTTCACAATTTAATCACCATAAGTAAATTTTACATCAATATAACACTTACATTTCAAAAGATGTTTTCAAAACATCTTACAACCCATGACAAGCTTATAAAATAAATTAAACGTGGTTACCTTATATTAAAGCAAATATGCTATACCAAAATAATCCAAGTCCAAAGCTCAAGTCACCAAGACACAATTAATCTACACAATTGATTAAATCAGACATTAATATAATGTTAATAAAACAAGTGTACATTTAAATAAAACTTATTTTCTTTCCAAACTTTAAGTTTTCCAACAATTTTCCACCTTCCATCATAATTCAAATCTCTTATCTCAATCCCCTTCATATCATTCAATAGGTCTATTACTCTTCCTTAAAATTATACCCAATATACCAAAAATCCCTAAAAATCATTATCTTAAAATCCTCTAAAGTCACAAAAATTAAATATCTTCAAACACTTATTAAAATCTCAATTTCCTTCTTCCATAAATCATGTTTCATCCAATAGAATCACTAAAAATATTTATATTTCCTTAATGTATCCAAAAATACTAACTTTCAACACTTAAAGTTTCAAAAAAATTTCACAATATTCATATTTTATCATCAACATCAAATCTCATCCTTTCAAAAAAAAATTATAGGCTCTAATGAACTAAAAGAAATTATAAAACTCAAGCTCAATGGGTACAAATATCCTATATATTCCAAAAATAAAAAGATTGCCTAAAAAAATTTATTTACAATTCCTAAATCAATCAACAACCAAACTAACCCAATGAAATCACCAATAGCACTCCTAAAATCCAAAATAAATTATTGAATATCATTTTCATTTGGCAAATAATCATAAATAGTAATAATAGGTCTGATTTAAAGAAATTGTTATAAAATAATAAAACAACCAAATCAAAAATCCAAATCGATGAAAATTATCCATTAACATCCTTCTACATTTATATACTCTTGCATTGTCAAAACTCAAAACTTTTCAAAACCCTAACTCTAGAAATTTCATCTAAACAGAACAAAATTACTACCATATGAAAGAGAAAAATTCATAGAACAACTTTCATGAATGAAGCTTAACAATTAGAGGTAGTTTTGCTCACCAAAATAAGCTCTAAAATGTTAACAACGACGAAAAACGCGACAGAGCAGATGATGAACATTGATGAACAGTAGCACGCACGAAAAACGATGACTCTCTCTGTGACTATTTAAATAAATCTGACGGTGAAAATTACACAATTTGGCCCAAAGTTTTCTAATATTACGAAAAGGACCCGTTTCTTTCTTTCTTTTTTAATTTTACCATTTAAATATATATTATAGTTTACTTTAAATTTCAAGAATCATAATTAAGTAAAACCATATTACTTAAATACATAATAATAAATTTCAATTATCAAAAAACAATAATTTCTAATGATAAATATTTTTTAGAAAGAAAAAAATAAAAATTTTAGGATGTTACACAGAGTCCTCTTTATTTACATTGTACTAATCTTGTAGTGAAGAGGTAGAATAATTACAAGCTTATGGTAGAGATTGAATTAAGCAGACCATGAGTGAAAATTGTACTGGCTAAGTGAGCTGGGTGATAAAAATTGTCCTGCAGGATTTGACCAAGAGGGGGGGTGAATTGGTCACTTTTAAAAATTAAAAAACTTAATCGCTGAAATGAAACAAAATCACCAAAGAGAGCAGAGAGAAAATTAACAAGAGCGATTTATCCTGGTTCGGCCCTCCTGACCTACGGAGTACCTCTAAGATTTCCAATCCACTATCCACCAACAAACAAGGCACACCGGGCCTTTACAACAGGAGGCTCTCCCCCTTACAACAAGCACTAAAACAGAGTCTCTCCTACTCTGTTTTCTGACTCAAATTCAACCCAACAAATTCAAGGTCCCAACCTTCAATATCTCACAGGATTACAAGAAGGTTTGACAAGATAAACTCTCTTGATAGAGTAGATAGTCAAATACTGAAGCTCACAGAAATTTTTGAACAAAAATGACAAAAGATGTAATTATATACAGTATGTGCATTTAAGCTTTTTTGTCAGTTCTTCTATCTTAAGAGTTTCTTCATTTATAACCGAGGCTCTTTGAATTAGCCGTTAATTTGAAGTTGAAAGTTCGTTAGAGAGAAGCTTCTGAACGTTACTCACACCTACTGCTTTTGTGGTCTAATGTTGCAGGTAATGCAGTTCAACCGTAACGAAAACGTCATTAATGCTTGGAGATATTCCTCAGACGAGTTGAGCTGCTTTAATGTAAGAGCTACAGTAGCATTTATGAGAGCAGGTAGATTTCAAAATGTTCAAGCACAAAAACGGAAAGCTTCTGTAGACGATAGGCGTAGCTATGTCAAGCTGATGAAACTCAATTGTGGCATAAACGATTGGCACATGTAAACATGCATCAACTTGACAAATTAATCAGAAATGAATTAGTTCAAGGGGTTCCTAAGCTAAAATTCAAAAATGAATTAGTCTGTGATGCCTGTCAAAAGGGAAAACAGACAAAGTCTTCTTTTAAATCAAAAACAGAGATTTCTTCAAAAAGACCACTTGAACTACTTCATATGGACTTGATGGGTCCAGC
>JANTPZ010094874.1:0-11145 GCA_025593235.1 Vachellia pachyceras | reverse complement strand
CTTTAATTGAAATTTGGATTTTAATGTAGTAGTGCATGCTTCTGACTTTTTCAAGGCATCGATGCTTCTAGCTTGTACGATCAGAATAAAACGCAATTTCATTTGCACGCTTTCTCGTTGTAATTTTTTTTTTTAAAAAAAATCCAATCAACTTTAATTGAAATTTAGTTTTCAGTTATAAATGTTTCAGAGGTTTTTGAGGCATCGATTCTTCATATTTTGTACGATAAGAATAAAATGCCCAACTCTAACTATCAAATTGATTGGTGTCAGACCGTTGCATAATGTGCATGTATATTGAATTTGTTTACGATAATGTTTAAAAAAGTTAAACGTACGTTTAACAGTATTTTTCTCTAAAATGATATAATCCCTAAGGCTTAACAGTGTTGATACCATTCTCTTTGGGCTGAATCTAAGGACACCATATCTTAAGTCTTTCGTATTGAGATCTCTGTACATGAACTTGGAACCAGGCGAATTCGAGCAACTATAGGTCAAACGGTTTTAGAACAACAATTAAAATAGCCTCCAAACCCACTGGCTCATTTGCTCCTTAAGGCTTACCAGTGCCTTGCTCATATACAGGCTCGTATTGTCAGAGTTAACATATGGTATTCAAACGTTCAACCCAAGGATCGATATTAAACAAGAGTCTCTTAGTTTAGAAAGCGAGTAATAGGATTATATGAACTTAGTTTTCCCCGCCCTTAAAGATTCAATAATTAAAAGAAAATAAATTAAGAACAGGGATAAAAAACTTACAGAAATTCTGCTTTTATTCCAAATACTTAGAGCTTTGTACAAAGGATTATACAAAGGGGGAGAGGAGAGATTTGCAAGTAAGAGCCTCGTTGCAAACCGGTGTGTCCTCTCTTCAATTCCTAAGTTCCCTTTTATAGACTTAAGGGACTAAAAAAGACAAAAGTACCTAATAAGGCTACTTACATAGACTTTTTGACAAATAAAAAAGTTTTTCCTTATAAGTCAAAAGGACTATTAAAGTCTATCATCCTATGATTTTTACAGGTCAACAAGTTCTGATAGCTTTATTTCTTTGGTAGCACATATCGTCTGCTCTTCCTTTGACTAGTTCTGACAGTTGCATCAATTATGCTTTATATCCATTTGTCTTATTCTCCTACAAACTGCATTTTTTATAGCTGGAGATGCTTGATAATTGCTGTCGGTAATAAATTTTTTAGACCATTTTTTCAATTTGTCTGCATCTTTCGAAGTTCTGCCAGGAGCATAAATTGCTAAATATTCATCTGTATGATAGATCCATTGAGAATCTTATCCACAAAAAGATTTTTCAACATCTTCAATTATGGTCATAAATCCATTAGCTCTTTTGTCAAGTATCGCCTTGATAGTGTCTTCAGTAAATTCTTTGACTTCAGGTGTCGGCAGTAAGGGTTGTCTAGTAAGCCCAAATTTTATAAGAGTGTATGTTGGCATATACTGATCTTACCAAAATTCAGGAATGGCAAAGTAAAATCTCATAAATATTTGTCTTCGAGATACTACCGATCTGTATGCCACAACTGCCAATTTTATAGGTTCAGGTAAACACATAAGTTCAACTAAATCTTCTCCAGGATAAATTTGTTCGATAAGCCAGTAATGATAAAGGGTTAGGACTTTTTGTAGATTGGCTCCTTTGAGGATTGAGGTTTTATTGAAAAGATTATGAAGACATGTAATAATATACTGGGCTTGCAAAGATTTTTCAGTGCAGGTTTTTCTTAAGGCTGCATGATAGTTGCTTCTTAGGCTTTTATATCTTGGGATTCTTTGGCTATTTGAACAAAAAGCGTAGAAGGCTTATGTTTTTCTTGGGTTTGAAAAGGTTGAGATGTTTCAGACTGCTTAGAAGACTCTCCAATAAAAGACTGATTTAACTGGCCTTGTCTTATTAATTTCATAAGTTCTGTTGTTGGATCATAAATACTGAATTTCTCCTTGTTAGGAGTAGGTTATGCCTGTAATTTCTCCGTTTCTGGAGTTTTTGTACTAAGTTCCACCTTTTCAGATAAATTATCTGCTATAATATCCATTGATTGAATACTATTAGCACACAATTTATCTTCAATAAGTTCAAGTTTGTCAGCAATATTTGAACAAAATTTTGTAAGTTCTGCAGAATTATTTTGCTGCCATTGAAAAAGATCTTGAATTTCCTTTTTTAATGGTAGCAATTCCGGTAAAGGCTGCAATTCAAGCTTTATAGTCTGTAATTCAACTTTTAAAGCCTTCAATTCAGATTGAATGGGTTGTATTACCTCATTCATCTGAATTTTGACTAATTTATGCAACTCCTCCATCTGCTTAGAAAATCTGTAAAAACATTATCAGTACCTTTTATATGAACAATTGAAATATCAAAATTTGATAAAAAAATTTGCCATCTAATTAACATACGTTGTTGTTGTACTGGTTTTAATTTTTTATTTAGCCAAGCTTTTGCTTAAGTATTGTCAGTTCTGATTTCTATTGGATATTCCATTATATCATCTTGAAATTTTCTCACAGCATTATAAATTGTTAAAAATTCTTTAATATTTGAATCATAATTTTGTTGAGCTTTTGTGAATTTACCAGATAAATATTTTGTTAGAACTTCCCTTTCTCCATCAAAAGCATAAAGTACTGCTCCCCATGCTTCATCAGCTGCATCAGTATAAATAATCTATTTCTCTATTTTCTTTGGAATTTCAAGCTTTGGTAAAAAAAATTTAATTCTATTTTCAATTGTTCAAATTTTTCTTGATCTTTTAGAGTCCAAACACCTAAATTTCATTTTTTAGTTTTTTCGGTAAGAAAAGAAATCTTTTTACTAAAATGAGGAATATATTCACTTACTTGATTTAATATACCTATAAGTGATCTAATTTCTTTAATTGTTTCAGGTTTCTTTTGAAATTCCATAATTTTGAAAATAATGTGATCTTGTAAATTTATTTGTCCATCTCCTATAATATATCCTAATACTTTTATTTTAGTTTTCATTAATTCAGTTTTATTTGGAGAAATAATAATTCATTTTTCTATAATTAACTCAATAAATTTCTCAACATCTCTTTTATGTTTTTCTATATCATTTTCATAGAAAATAATATCATCAATATATACTATGCATTTTTCTTTTAAATCGGAAGTTAACCTAGAATAAATATGTTTTTGAAATATTCCTGGACTATTATGAAATCCCATAGGTAATACATTCCATTCATAAAGACCATAAGGTGTACTAAAAGCAGTATATTTTTTGCTTTCATCTGTTAATTTTATTTGGAAAAATCCAGATTTACAATCAAATTTACTAAAATAAGTATATTGTTTTATTGTTTGTAGAAGTGTATGTCTATCTTGAATAGAACTTTTATCTTTAATAGCTGCTTTATTTAAATTTCTATAATTAATAACAAGTCTAGATTTTTCTCTAACTTGTGCTGAATGATTTCTGACTATAAATGTTGCACTACAATAAGGAGAAGTACTAGGTTGAATTAATTTATAGGATATATATTCATCAATATGTTGTAAAAAATCTTTTCTATCTTATGGTGTAAATTTATAAGGTTTCATTTCAATTTTAATATTATTCTTTTTTAAATATTCTTCTGGATACAATTTTATTTTAGCATATGGTTTTGATTTATGCCAATGTTGTAAAGGATTATCACTATAATTTTCAGTTATTAATCTCATTTTTGTTCCCAGGTTTCTTCAATTAAATTTATTTGTATATTATTTGGTAAATATTGTATTTTTGTTTCCTTTCCTTGTTTTTTAATGTAAAGGAGTCTCCATTATGGAATAAGGTTGTTTTATTCTAGTTGCAGTAGCTTTATTCCCACATGTTGTTTTAAATAAAACTATTTTATCAAAAAGACAAAAAGGTAGATATCTATCTATGAAATCTATTCCTAGTATAATATCTGGTTTTAAATCATTAAATTGGTAGACTTTTTCTAAATTTAATTCATATTGTCCTATCTGTATTTTTCCATTTTCTACTTTGTATTTTATTTGTTGTAATGTACTACTAAATCCTGAAATATTTATATTTTCTTTAATTAATTTCCATTCATTAGCCGGAAATACTGATTGTTTTATTATAGATGTTTCAGCTCCTGTGTCTATCATAGCATGATATTTCCTACTCATATAATTTTCATAATTTATTTGTACTAAAATATAAAGTATTTTTGCATTTTTTAATGTTATAATTTTATTAGTCATTTATTTTATACTCTTGAAATTAAATCTAATGCTGGTTTCCATTCTTTTATAGTTTCTTCGTATTCTTGTATCAAATTTTCTCTATCTACTATTAATTGTCTAGTTCTTTCATCTAAATATAATTCATATCTAAGGCTTCATAATCATATCCTGCATGTAATAATTTTCTCATTTGTTTGTCTAATTCTTTTCTATGTTGTTTCAATTCTTTAATTTTCCTTTTCATTTCTTCTATCATTTTTCTTATTCTTAGAACATATCTTGCTATCCTATTCATGAGATATAATTAATTAATTATCATTTTCTTCTTTAATTCTAAGCTTTGGTACAGATTTTATTCTTATTTTATATTCTTTTAGCTTCATTTTTTGGATTTGATTTTTATAAGGTAGATCAACAATATTGTTATTATTATTTATTTGATTCAATTGCTTAATATGAGAATTTCTAAATATTTGTTCTATTTTTTCTCTATTTATTAATGGAATTCTAGTAGTTCTAGTACTTTGACTTATATCAATAGGACATTTTGTCTTATTTAGTAGTAAATATGTTCTTTTCGTTTTCTTATTTTTAAAAAAAGATTTAGTGACTTGTAATAAATTTTGTGGAAAAACTTCTTTAGTTGTAAGACTTAAATCTTCCTTTATAACTTTTTGCCATTGATTTACATCAAAAGGTGGACAATTATGTTGTTCAATTGATGGTGAAATAAAACTTTGTATGTGAGTTTGTTCAGAATTTTCTTGTTCATTATTTTCTTCATTTATCATCCAAATATCAAAATTTTATAAGTTTTCTGTTTCACTATTAGTTTTAAGTAAATACAATTCTTCAGATTCACTTTCTGTAAAATATTCAAATGGGTCCATTTCAGGAAAAGCTTCTAACAAATTAATTCTTTTATTTTGTTTATCTTTTTTAGGGCAGTTGGGGCTAATATATCCTTCACTTCCACAAATATAACATTTACATGTTTTAATTCCTTTTTTAGGTTGTTTTCTCTTTTTCCAATATTTTCTTTTTGAAATATATTTTTTAATATATGGTTTCTTTTCATTAATATTTTTTAAGTTTTTAAATTTTGGATATTTCTTTCATTTCTTATATTTCTTTCTATAATGAGGTATATCACATACATAATGTCTTGATCTTTCTAAGTATGTACAATCTATACCAAAGTTTGTTCCTTTCTTTTTCATCTGTTTATATAATTTTATCTTTCTGGCTTCTGTACATCTTTTATTAAGATAATCAAATAAAGCTCTTTTTCTATGTCCTAAAGTATCTACAAAACCTTGATTTAGTTGATGTTGTTTTATTACTACATTATTATAATGTTCTAATATATCTTGTCCTAAAGGATAAGGTAATTTTTGGAAAAATAAATCTAAATAATGTTGATCTTCTGTAGTATTTTGTTTATATATTTTATAATAATAATTCTCAAATTCACAAATATAAGCATTTAAATTTTCTTTATCTACTTTACATATACTTAAATTTATTATATTGTATTTATTTCTATTATTTCTCTCTCCTTGTGTTTGTTCTTGACTTCCTAAAATATAGTCTCTAGAAAAATTATTTCTTAATACTATTTCAAAATTCTTAAGTATTTGTACTGCTTTATTTTGTGTAGAATCTGACGCATCTACATCCATAGTGTATAAAGCATTTTTAGATTCTGCAGACAGTCTTTCATACCATTCTGCTGCATTTCCTATTAATGTTTGCCTTATATAAGTTCTTATAACAGATTGGGGTATTGTGTATTTTATTATGGATATTAAAGTACTTCTAACCCATTCTTTTATACTTTCTGTAGGATTTTCATCACAAGTTAAATTTAAAAGTCTTTATTCTGCTGAATATACATTTCTTCTTATACTTTCAGGAATATCTAATTTTGGACTATTTTTGTGTCTATAATAATATGGTTCATGTTCTCTATAATAATTATACGCAAATTTATCTCCAATAGTTCCCAAATGATCATACCAATCATCTGTAGGTTGTTCTGGAGGATTTTTAACTTCAGAGGATTCGCCTATTTCTGTAGTCATAAATACTTCTTCATTTTCGTTGTCTATTATTAATTCTTTAAGTTGATTATTTATTTCTTGTTCTGATAATTCTGAATTATCCATTAGTTCTTCTATTTGTTCATGTTGATTTAAATTTTCTGACGTTTCTATAGTAAAAACTGTTTTAGTCTCTGATTTATAAAGTCCTTTATTAAATGCTTGAAGCAAAGCTTGTTCATTAATTTTAGGTTCATCTATTAAATCTTTAGTTTCACTATTTACTTCTTCTTTTTTATATAATAATTTGTTAAATCTTTTTAAGATTCTTAGTTCCATATTGTCTATCTTAGGTTCTAAATTATCTATATTTTTATAAGTTTCTTGAATATTTTGATTTATAATAGTTAAATCTGTATTAAGTGTTTGAACGCTAGGATTTTGGCTTATATAATTCATATTGTATATATTTCATCATTTTATTCTTTTATTTCTATTTAAGGTTTATATCCTAATATATCTAGAATTTTATTTATATTTTGGTCTAATAACGTAAGTTTTTCTTTTACCTTTTCTAAATCATTTAGAATATATTGAATTCTACTATGTATAGGTTCATGATAAGAAAAATAAGGATTTATAATACGGGATATATCTAAATATGGTCCTAACTGTAATTGATCTTTTATATCTATTTTATTAAATTCAGCTTCTTTATGTTCTTCTGCTACAGAATTTATATGTCCTAATATATCAAAAAGTCCTTTTGAAGGTAACTCTCCTATTTTCGAAATCATATATCCATTATTCCAATTAAGTTGCTTATGTTCACAAAGACAAGTATCTCCTAAAGCCGTAAAAGAATAAATTTTGTAGCCAAAGGTGTATTATTATTAGGATATACAGAATTTTCAGGTAAATCATTAGTAGATATATCGAAAATCTTTGTTTATGCAGACAAAGGAAACATCATATAAAACAACTGGGTACTTCCTAAGCATGTAAAATCTAAACTCATCTTTCCAAACCGAAGAGAATGCATAGAATGCAAAACCTTCCTTAATTAGGTTCAGCCCAAAGAGAATGGTATCAACACTGTTAAGCCTTAAGATTATATCATTTTGGGAAAAAACACTATTTGACTTTTTCAAACGTTATCATAAACAAATCCAATATACATGCACATTATGCAACGGTCTGACACCAATCAATTTGATATTTAGAGTTGGGCATTTTATTCTTATCGTACAAAATATGAAGAATCGATGCCTCAAAAACCTCTGAAACATTTATAACTGAAAACTAAATTTCAATTAAAGTTGATTGGATTTTTTTTAAAAAAAAAATTACAACGAGAAAGCGTGCAAATGAAATTGCGTTTTATTCTGATCGTACAAGCTAGAAGCATCGATGCCTTGAAAAAGTCAGAAGCATGCACTACTACATTAAAATCCAAATTTCAATTAAAGTCGAAGAGATTACTGATTTGGAAAAAAAAGGTTTTTTTAAGGGGTAAGAAAAAAATATTTTCTAATGATCAATTTTGAAACTGGTTTAAAATTTTTTATAACTTTTTAAACCTTTCGTACAAGCAATTTAAAAAAGTCATTTTTTTGGACCAGTCGTAATTAAGCAGGAGAAACGGGAAAACATACTTTTTAAACATGTTTTATTTGTAAAAATACCATGATTACATTTTTTCAAACCTCTCCTATGTTCTTATTAGTGTGAAGGAATTTTTTCTCCTATTTACATATTACATTATTAAATTTTTTATATAAATACACAATTTTAACGAATATTTCTTATTGCATTGATGTACTCTCTTGAGTATAATATACATTAAACAATGGTAAATTTAAAATGTGTTGAATTTTAATGAGTAGTTAATGAAATTGAATGTTTTTCTTAGTTTGCGTAAAAAATTATGGACGTATTTTCTAAATATGGCCTAAGAGTACATCTTTCGCAACTGGCTTGAAGAAATGTTGGTTTAATTTAGCTATTATGTATTAGTGAAATTTTCTTGTTAATAATTGAAAACAACAAGAGAACGGGCAACAATCATACAATTTTGGCCAAAATAACTTTTTTTTGTAAAATGCATTTATGTTTGAATTGAAATTTGGAGAAGTGATTTTTGGATAAAAATTATTTAAAAAGGCATAAATATCATTAATAAATATAATTATTTTATACTTTTTAATGAAATTAGAAAAAAATGAAATTCAACTAATTTCATCTCTCCGGCCGCCGAAACCCGCCACGGACAATATTGCTATCTCTATTACATCACCACGGCTTTGCCGGAGCAAGAGCGGGAGCAATTTATCATCCTTGATGGCGACCACACCTGAAAACGGCCCATCACACAGGTTTGGCTCAAGCTAGAGATTCATCAACAGCAACACAACGAACCGATCAAAATTGACGTCGAAAACAAGAAGAACCCGCGACAGTAATGAAGGGAGCCTGGATAATAATAACCCCACTTTAAACACCATTACACCTCGAAAGTCCCCATAGATCTCTCGCCGTAACAGATCAGATGGTGTTGGGTCTTTGAAGAGGGTGACGGCGAAGTCTCCCTCGACATGGGCATTATCGCAGGGGCGGTTCCTGGATACCCGGCGGTGTCATCTGCGATTTTTGAAGACTGTGGCGGAGGCACGAATGCAAAGCTGCAACGTGTGAGGGAGGAAGGATTGCAAAGCTGAGAGCGGGAAGAGAACCGTTGCTGCCTGCTTCTCCACAACGAAGCGTCGGGGGAAATGGCTTTCTAAAAACAGACTTCTAAACATAATCTCATTTTGCCCAACAGCCCAAAATGCATTTTTCTACCCTAACAGGCTCCTCAAAGGAGCACAAAGATGATATAAAACACAAAGGGTGTGTTTGAGAATTCTGTTGAGAGAAAGGAATTTACAGATTCTGAGATATTTTGTGGATTTTAAGATGATTTTATGAATTTCAAGATGGTTTTTATGGATTTCGAGATGATTTTTACAAATTTCGAGATAGTTTTGTCTTGAGTTGCATGTATCGTTGGGGAAACGATATTCTCAAACAAACACAAACAAGTACACAACAACACAACACATCGCAAAGCATGCTTGCTTACAAATCAAAGAGAGGGACCATTAGGAAACCATGAGAAGTCAATATTCACACTTAAAGAGTATTCCCAGTGACGGAGCCACCTTGTAACTAGGTGGGCAAATGCTCCCACTGAAATTTTTGGGTTATATGTAAAATACTATAAGATTTTTATTATGCAACCACTGATATTTAAGATTTGAATCCACTCAAATTATCTATACTAGTAAGCTTGTTGTCATTTGTTTGAAGATAAAAAAGTTACCCCTACTGCTCTAAGGTCCTGACTCCGCCACTGAGTATTCCCATGTATGATTGATGACCACATCGTGGAACGACACTTGATTCCATGATCTCTCTCGCCCCCCCCTCTAATTATTCGATCTAGATCTACATTATTTCCACTCTCTCATTTTGTTGTATTGGCACGTGTATTGACTTCTCACTCACTAGTCACTACCACGAACTTGGGTTTTTTTCTAATATTTGTTTTTGGAAGCAATAATCTTTCATGCATGTCAAAAACTGTGCTATATATGTATATATGTTTTCCTTTCAAATATCATTAGAGATGAGAAAGAGACTCCATATATAATTAATAACTTTGCATTAAAACCTTGTCCATACGCCATTGGATCATACCTATTCTCTCATTCATTCAATCAAATTCTAATATTGGTGACCGATGGGAGTTAGTTTTAGTGAAATAAACTGATCATTCTCAATGGACGTAGTGGATCAATGTTTGAAATCACACTAAGAAACATGTGTTTGGAATTTACATTTAATGTTTAACAATTTCTTTAACATAATTTACTCTGACAATCTATGTCTATCCACGTGTCTAGAACACACACACACACACACAGATATATATATATATATAAGGGGTGAGAGAATAAAGTTCCACTACTTAGGTATAAGAAGTACGTGCTAGTTTTACTGAAATACCTCATTTAGCCATTGCCATTACAAGACAGGCCTCAAAATCAAGTGTAATTTGTACAGATGATTTGGAAAATTGTAAATGTAAAAATCGAATAAATTGACATATTACATTTAAGACAAAAAAATTACCTAATAAACTAGCTTCTATGTTTAGGATCATAGGTTTATATTTGATAATTTTTTTCAAGTTAAATTGATGTTTTGGAACTTTTTGGTTTCAAAAGAAACAATTAGATGGATTTATTCATATGTTAATACATCTCCTCGACCCAATTCAAATTAATCAAGGTTCAACATGTTTTTTTAGTGATTAATCAATACCTAATTTAAGAAAGTGAGATTTAAATCTCTGTACGCAATGTGTATAATGAAGGAGATGTTTCCCATCAATGTTTCCTGGTTTGGGTGATAACGAAGGGCACCATTTTTTAGTGTTTGTTTGAAAAAGTTTATTTACTTCCTATGAGCACGTTCAACAGTGTTTTTTCACAAAACGAAATAATCTCTTCCATATATTTACCTTGGCTTATAAAAGTATTTCTCTACCGCGTTCCCAAACGAACACGTAAGAAAGTTTAAGTTTTATTCCAAGACAGAATTCAATGCATCTTCTAGAAACCAAGGAACTTTTCGCTAGTAAAGTGAGGTTTTTTCCCTATTCATAATTAAGAAAAATATATAAACATGCTTAAAAATCTCACCGAAAGTACCAAACATTATATTAATTACGAAGAATATATTTGGAGAAAGGAGAAATATTAGAGCCGGGAATAAGAAATATAGATGAGGCAGAATCCAATTTTAATTGTAAATGGATGGATATATATAT